>CP136875.1:1262500-1447500 GCA_033000465.1 Sciaenops ocellatus
TTTGGAGCAGATCTCTCTGCATCTGTTAAGTCTTTAATGTGTTTCGTCTCCTGTCGTTGCAGGAGGACATTTCACATCTGAGATTTAGCGGCAAGAAGACAATCCAAGGACAAGAAGGACGACAAGGCAGGACTGTCTTTATTGTGATTACACTACCAGATATTTCCCAGCACAGTGTTTGTACGACGTGCTGCGAGTCCTCCATCTGTTTGTTTCAGTCCCCCCTCTGTTTTTAACGTTATCTCAGTCAGAGATGAGGGAGGACAATATTTAGTTTCCGCTTCAGTTTCTTCTCTCTATCACCTCTGATTTAGAAAACTACAACCAAAAAGACGTTAAGCTTTTATGAAAACACAAATTCAGCTGATAAACAGTCTTTTGTCGACCTCTGTTAAATGTCAGTGTCAGCCTCCTCCTCTCACCGTTTTCATTTTCCTACCACCAAAGTTCACCTTATACTACCTAGAATGTCACATCCATGCTTATATCTCAACTTTTACACCATTCTGCCGTGATATCAGGCGAGCTTCTACATCAAACATGAGAAAAAGTTGGACAAAACGTCGATCCTTTCCCTTCGTGATAGTTCAGACGTCTGATCGTCTCCTCAGTGACAGAAGTACAAGAGTTTCTGCCCGTGTTAACACTGTCGATTTGAGGATAAAATGTTTCAGTCTGCTAGTTTAAAGAGTACAGAGCTGCATTAGAGTGAATTACAGAGAAGTGGTAGAAAAAGATTTCCATTTCCTTTCATCTTTCCGTTACACCACTCATCTCAGGAGAGAACTAGAAACAAGAGAAGGAGAAAGACGAGGGAGGAGGAGGAGGACACTTCATCTTTTGTTTCGTTTGTAGCTGCTGATTCCTTTCATGTGTGTTAACCTGAGTAATCTAAAGGGAGGAAGAGCGACCTTAAAGAACAATGATGTTACAGTTAATGGTCATCTGAAGGAGGGCGAAGGAGAACAGCTCAACTTTTTTTGATGTCTCCTAATTGGCCAAAAAAAGAGTCAACGTCATGAGATGTTTTGAGCCTCTGGTCATCAGAGACAATTTTTTTTTTTTTCAACTTACGTGACCCACTTCACGGCTGTGTTTCTCTGTAGATTATTAAAGCTCCAGTCATCTGAAAGACAAAAAAAGGCTTTGAAGGCAGATTTAAGATGTTTTTCCTTCAGACTAAACTTCTAGACTTCTTTTCTTTTTGGTTTAAATTGGAGTAAAACGCAAACAACAAAGAGTTGAAAGAACCGTTACATGTGTTTTTTCCATGTTTCCCAATTTGGCCAGTTTCATGTTCTCCTCGTCGGGCCTTCACGTTTTGTTCCAGTGAGTAAAAAGAGCAGGAGATTATTAAGAAGTTACACGTAACACAAAGTGGAGTTCATGAGGTTTGTACGTCTTATCAAAGACTCTTATATCAGCTTTAAAAGTTAAGACATGGCCGGTATTCTATATGCAGAATAAAGTATGTTTAGTTCCAAAATAAATAAATTTTATTTTGTAAAACAAAATTCACAGGAAATAAAATTACACAGTTGAATTTGATTTTTGTTTTGGTCTTTGAGAGGAAGTGCTTCTTTATCAGAGGAAAAGAAAACTGTTGTCACGTACATCGTTATTTTATTAATTAGTTATACGAGCGTTTAAAAAGTTTTATTGATCTCAATTTTAAATAACAAATCATTTTATTTGTTTATTTGTTGTTATTTGTTCATTGATCTGCTCAGACTCAGCAGCCAGTAAAGTTCATGTTCTGTTATTTATGCCAGTTCAGGCCCTTTGAATGTTTTTATATATTTATATGATGAAGTTTTCATCATTCTTTCCGTCTGTGTTTCAGTCGGCTGGTTTAAAAAGTTCATAGAAAATATGTATAGAAATGTTTATTTAAGTTTCTCTCCTTAATTTTGTTGATGTTACAGGAGAGGCTGAGGTTTAATTTGAAAAAACAAAACAAAAAACGATTGTTACTTTCGAGACTTTAAAGAATATAAATTGTAATATTTGTCCCTACTGTTTTAATTATTCAGTGAACCAACTCAAATCTAAACCAGCGATACATTGGGGTTTTCTTTTAATGTGTTTTGAATCATAAATCGGTTTACTGACACAAATTAATCAGAAAAAAATACATTTTTAAAAAAAACTATTTAACAGAATAAAAAACAATCAAAGTAAAAAATCAGTAAAGTGTCACTGAGGAAGAAAATCTGTAAAAACTAAACGACTTAGTGTTTCTGAGTAATCCCTATTCATTGAAAAGAAGATTTAGAATATGTCCGGCCCACTTTGAATGAAGAGGAATTACGAAATGAGAACCTTTAAATTTTAATGATAGTTGTTTTTTTGTTTTTTTTTCTGTGATTTCGAAACACTGAAATGAAATTTCAGGTGGTTTTGTGTTGAAGACCTTTCAGAGTGTTTTCGAATAAAACTTTTTGCTACCACGCAGTTTATATTCAGTATTTTGTGAGGATGGACGTACCGGAGTCATCAGATCCTTGAACACCTGGACTCAGAGGGAAAATGGTGGATTGCTCTCTTCAGGTTGGAAATGATCTGAGTTCAAGTGTTTCACAGAACGGTTCCTGAATGAGATGAAACTCATGTTCATGTGAAGTGGTGAAGCAATCCACCTGCGAGAGCTCATAGTAATGTGGATGAAGCAGCATGTTGTCGTGTTGAGGAGGGACCTGAGCCCAATCCTCCAGAACTTTCACACAATCATCACAAAAAGAATGGATTTAAAATTCATACGTTTTGCTGAGCGTCGACAACCTGAAATGACTCTGTGAAGTTTGACCCCTCAGGGTTAGTAAAGTCTAGAAGTCTAGAAGAGACTTATTAGTACGTGAATTTATTCCCTGGGTGTGGAGAGTTGACAGGAAGTCCGCTGGTTCAGCCAGAAAAAATGTAACGTCTATCCATCAGCTAGGCTGGAAACTAACTCTAGTGAGGTCTACAGGTGCCCAACGATCTGGACCATGGTGCTACATCCAGGACTGAGACTGAAGCCAAAGCACCTAGTTTACGAGTTAAGGCTGAAGCAAAAGTTCCCAATTTACTGGTCGACCATGAAGCTCTGGACTTACTGGTCGACTCGTAAACTCTCGACTTACTGGTCGACTCGTAAGCTCTCGATTTACTGGTCGACTCGTCAACTCTCGATTTACTGGTCGACTCGTAACCTCTTGATTTACTGGTCGACCATGAAGCTCTTGACGTACTGGTCGACTCGTAACATCTTGATTTACTGGTCGACTCGTAACCTCTCGATTTACTGGTCGACTCGTAACCTCTCGATTTACTGGTCGACTCGTAAGCTCTTGATTTACTGGTCGACCATGAAGCTCTCGATTTACTGGTCGACTTGTAAACTCTCGATTTACTGGTCGACCGTGAAGATCTCGACTTACTGGTCGACCATGAAACCTCCGATTTACAGCAGCAGCAGCAGCTGTGATTCACAGAAAGCTCTAAAACAGCCACTGCAGGACGGGGTTAACCAGTTTTGGCTGTTTTTTTCACGTCAAATGTCAAAAGGTCAGAGTAATGTTACATTTATGAAGTGTGTGTTTGTGTGTGTGTGTGTGAGAGAGAAAGTGTGTGGCAAGTCAGATAAAGAGCTTACATCCATCATGAGATTACATCCAGAGCTGCTTCGAAGCAGAAATGCAGGAGTTTTTCTGGAGCGTGTGTTTAGAGAGATAGACCAAAACTTATACAGAGTGTGTGTGTTTATAATAAATCTGTGTGTGTGTGTGTGTGTGTGTGTGCAGACTAATCTCTTCCTGTCTGATAGTAAATGGCTGCTGCACGATCACTGAACCAGGATCATCAGTCTGTCGCTGGCTTCAGACGCAGAGTATCAGTGAGGTCCAGCACTGATGTTTGGGGGATCAGGCCTGCTTGTTTTAGTTCAAAATGGTGCTCAACATGATTGACGTGATGCGGAGAAGTTTGTGGATTTGAAGGAGGGAAATCAAGGCCTTGAAAGTTTTTGAAATGAAGAAATGGAGCATTTAACGTGCTTGAATTTATATATTTTGAACAAGATTATGAATTCTTTATTATTGTAATTCTATAATATTCTTCAGTGCTGTAACACTTGATCCGTTTCTCAAACTGTGCCGTGTTGGGTCTTTGAATTTGAGGGAATTGTGCCTGGAAAGGACTTGAAATGTCCTTGGATCTGATGTTTAGGAAGTTGCAGGAAATATTTGTGAAAGTGAGCTGCTGTTGGTGACCTTGTTGATGTTTGGCTGTTAGCAAAGTTGTCGACTCGCTAGTTTTTGATCATCAGTAATGTAATCAGATTACACTCTGAAACTGGAGGCAACAAATCACAAACACTGATTTACAGAGATGTTGTTTGCTGTATTTTTGTATTTTTCTGCTTTTATTTCTTTTTTCATCTTCAGTCTTTCTTCTTCTCTGACTTTAATCCCTCTCCACCACCTCTCCTCTTCTTCTCTGCTCAGCTATTCTGTCAGTATTCAGACCTCAACACCTGTGTTGTAATCAGAGCTGTTGTTGCAGCAGTGTGCGTGTGCATGTGTGTGTGCGTGCATGCGTGTTCAGGTGTGTTTAGCCTCTCGTTCGTTTTTTGCTGTGTGACTGTTAAAGGACATCAAAGTGATCTTTCTTTTCTTTTGACTTGCTGATGGAGGAAAAACTTAAACTGAGAAAACCGGTGAGACTATTTGTGTGTGCGTGGGTGTGTTTGTACAGCTATCTTTGTGAGGACCAGTGTTACTTTTAGACGTTGTGAGGACATTTTTGGAAAGTGAGGACGTTTCGATCAGTCCTTGTGTTGGGACAAACAAAGGGTGGTTTGAGGGTTCAGTTAGAGAATAAATAGTAAATAATTAGTAATCATAAATGTTTTATTAATGTACACCAGTTAACGTAGCCACCGTACTAGCTACTATCTGCTAATTTGTTCAGTTAGATGGTAAATCATTAGATAAAATAGTTAATTCATCATTTTCGGGGGAAAATTTTAATTTTACAGACTTTTACAGAACGTTTTTGTTTTTTTGTTTATTTGGAATCACATATCAACATCAATGATTCATCCTTACAATATTTTATAAAACATACAAATATAAACAGAACATGGGGAGTTTCAATTTAGCCCAAAAAATAAGACAAAAAAAAGTTAAACAAAAGAAGGCGTTCAGGCGTTTGGGGTCGTCTCACAGAGAAGCTGATTCTTTCCATTACAAAGATTTCATAAATAATATCGTACCATCTGTAGATGTGCTACAGCTTTTCTAGCAGCCACACTGAGTGAAGTTTTAGTCCAAAGTGGAGTCGATCTTTTTCAGTTTTTTATCCCAAATATCGTCGCTGATTCTGTGTAGATCTTCCGCCACAGTTGGATCAGCCTACTTTGCTTCCTGGGAGCCTCCAAAAAACTGACGAGAGAACAGGTACAGACTTCTTTTTTATTGATTAGCTTTCCACAACTTTTACAGTCTTTTATTGACAACCTTTTTTGAAATATGTTACCGTCATCAAATTCTGCATGTTCACATCATTGCATCAAATTTCTCAGTTTTAACATTCGATAAGTTTGCCTTTGCGCTTTTTCTAATTAAATCAATTTTGGTTTCGATGTTTCACTTTTTTTCTGTGTACGTTTTAAATAACAGCGTGAAGACTTTTTTTTGGAAATGAGGTTGTTGTGAAGGCGGTACAAGACATTTAATGTATCTTTACGTTGATCTGTGAAGTGACTTCAGTCTTTATTCTTGTTTCATTATTGTTGTTATTGTGGCCTCGAGTGCTGATTTATACATGAGAAGTTAAACTGCCGTCAGATAAACGTGAAGTGCAACGAGCTGTGAGTTATCGTTTATTAAAAAAGTAGTATATAAATGTAACAAAATATTCTCATATCTGCACACAACTACATCAGTTAATTAATAATTAAGTTTATTGCGGTCAGGATTTTTTTTCTCCTCCGTGTCGGTTTGTTTTAATTTTCCACGAGGCAGCAGTTTTTCCTGTCGGCTGAACAGAATTAGACTTTTCATTCTTTTATTCGTTCGTTCTTTCAGACTCATTAACGAGAAGAAATCTGCCGACTCGGCTGCTGTCGTCCAACTCCTGTCTCCGAGGTCGGAGGTCAAAAAAAGAGAAAGAAGGAGGAGGAGAGGTGGACAGATGGAAATTAGAAGGGAGGAGAAAGAAACTGAAGAGCTGGAAGGGAGGAGATGGAGGAAAGAGAAAGAGGACGGGGAGGTGCAGAAGTTAACCAGACGGGATTATGAAAACGGAAACACAGCAGGAGGCCGGAGGAGGAGGAGGAAAGTCCAATATTTATGTTGTGGTGTGTGCGTCTCTAATTAAGAAAAGAAAATGTGTGTGATGATCAGCAGGAGGGAACAAATACGTCCGACTCTGGAGGTTTATCCTCCATGTAATTCACTCCGTCAGCAGCAGAACTACACCTTCTTCTTCTTCTTCTGCTGCTATTTATTATAGTCGCCTCACTTCGTCGCTTCGTCAGCACAAAAACAAACGCAGTCCTCTGAAATCTCCGCTCCGTCTTTCGTTCATGTTTTTATTCTGCGCTCGCTGCTCCTCGCAGCGCTGGGAGTTCATCGCTCAGTCAGATGCTCGTCTCCTCAGATGCCTCATCACCGTCGCTCTGCCCGCGGATTTAAAAGACGGAGGCTCAGAGGTGCCTCGTGTTGTTTTAATGTTCATCTATCAGAAGAAATCTACTCAGAAACAGCTTCCGAACTTTGACTTCATCGTGTGACATTATTATAATTTCAGGATTTGATGTGAGTGATAAAATCGCATCAGGACAAACAGATTCTGACCTTTAAAATTTTCACGAGCTTTAAAATTTTATTCTTTTAGCTTGTTTGCATCATAAAACAACAAAATTACAACATTAAATTTAAAACAACTGAAAATAAAAAGTCACACAAAACATGACAACACGATTTTATAAAACTATTGGACTCAAACAGAAATATTTTTTTATTCTTTCTTGTTAAAGTCAAACGTCCCTGAAGAACTGCAGTTCCTAAAATGTCCACTAGAGGCTGGCTCCAGAAGTGAGTCAGTCTCCATAAGTCCCCATGTTAAAATGTCCAACTTCACAGCAGAAATAAACATGTTTACAGCCTGGTACAAAAAACAGTTTTGGTCTCTATAGCTAAGTTCCCCGTTCATGACAACTGTACTGAGGGTGAATTTTTATACAACTCACCTGTTCAGATTATATTAAGGCTTAAAGTTATGCAGGATTAAGAGCGTGGACGCTTTGACTGACGGTTGTGTGGAGATTTGCCGATGATCCACCTCTTTGACCGTTTTTGGATTAGCCGGGAGGCGGAAGAGGCCGGACTACCAACATGACGGCGGCCACAGCCACCACACTGAGCTTCACAACGGCTCTTCAGAAACCTGCGAGGGACGTCACGGAGACTACGTCCAAGTTTTAGACAGTCTTTAACTGACACGCCAAAGTCACATAAACAAACAAACCGATTAATGACTTTGCAGAGAGCACGGGTCGATACAAACATCGTAAAGTACAGCAGTGAAATATTCTAAATATAGCGTACGTTGTTTAGCTTCATGCTGATCTACCTCTCTGCTTTGACTGTCGTCTAGGTAACCCACTGACGAGCTTGAACTGTCCCTTTTAAGGAATCACAGGGTCACAAATTGGTGCAAACAAATGATTGAGCCTACAAAGATGACCAGCATCCAGTTCAAGAGGCTGTTCTCCCTCGACTCGTCGTGTCATTATTAGCTGCTGAAGGCCTTTTTGGTGTTTGGATTAGGGCAACGTGTCCCGGATGACTTATTAACACAGGTGAACCAACGAACAGGCCAAATGATTTGAACACAAAGTAATCAAAGAAAAGGGCGACGAGAACATGAAGTTAAAATCAATGCATCGCCTAAAGACACAAAATCAACGGGAAAACACTGGACAGGAGTTCTTCTGGGACTGTAAACGGGACAGGACTGGAAATCTTCGCTTTGGATTATTATGAATGTTCTTGTTTAAATCTGCACTCTTGGTGTGTTATGTTGGTTAATTAAAGAGTTTCTCTCTGCAGTCCAATTATTCGTTCTCCCTCGACTGACTTTATTACAAAATCTTTAAACTCTTTCACACCAAACTAAAAACAATTATCGGAAAAAGAAAAACTTTCACGGGGAGTAAAACTGAAAATATCCAGCAGCCCGGTATCGATGGAATCAGAGGAGCACTGATAGCTGATGTATGAGTTTTAATAAAAGGCAAATAATATCAGCATGACGGCTTCATCCCATCATAATGACGAGCTCTGATTGGGCAGCTGACGGATTGAAGATTTCATTTTTCGACACTAGTCACGTCCATCAGATGATCCCGCTCTGTTGGATACATATCTATGTAGCAATTCTTTCATTTTCCGTCTCCTCCGTCCTTCATCTCTCTTCTCTTTCAGAGAACCGCAGAGTAAGCAGTCATTCCACATCCTCAAGGCGAAAGTCTTCATCTCCAGCTGCACGGTTTCTTTCTTTTGTGCCGCTTCAGTTCTTTTCCTGAGAGGAAAAAACAGTTGGGTTGTTCAGTTATTATAAATCTTTTCTGCCTTTATTTGCACACACACACACACACACACACACACATACATACATACACACAAACATTAGCATCAGTGACTCAGACAGAAGGACTGGGTCGACCTCCATCGCTCTCAGCAGAGGTCATGCTCCCCTCATCCATCTACCTGATGAACAGTCTGCCTCCAAAACATGAAATATTGTTCCTCAGTTTACTTCTTTGTGGAGTCGTGTGTGTGTGTGTGTGTGTGTGTGTGTGTGTTTTATTCATTCTTCACACGAGCAGCTACAGGAATGTTTTATATCTTCCTTATTGCATGTTGTTCTGTTAGTAGTTATGCTTTGATTTCTTTTAGCCGTTTGCTAATGTTCAGTATTAATTCAATCAACACTTTGTTATGAGCTGTGAAATGCATTGATTAGCATGTTTTTGTTTGTGTGCTATGGGTTATGAGCTTTAAATGTTTAATATATTGGAGCGTTTGTTAGCATCATGTGTTAGCATGCTATAGGTTAGATTGAATCCAAGTATGACTGAGATAGATGCTAACATATAGCATGTAACGTTTAGCATAACGGCGTGGTTAGGTAAGCGTATCGGCTGTATTAAAGGGAAGCTATGTTTGAGAACATTAACATGCTAATGCGCTATCACAGAGCATGTAAGATTGAGTATACTATAACACCTATATTAATATCTTAGCATCATTCTACAGTACATTTGAGACTGATTCAGTCAGTTTTAGAGGTTTCTTCATGAAGTGTTTTGTTACATCCGTCATTGTTTCGCCTCCAGTTTTAACGTTACAACAGCGTTTGCCTAATGTTCATAATTCATCTCAGGGAGAGGTTCAGTGTGTTCGTCTAATCTGAGCTGCGAAATGGAAGAAAAGGATCTGATAATGAGCACATTTGTTTCACACATCCTGAAACACGCCGGCGACAAAAACAAATTTCTCTCATTTCGTCGTGAAGCAGAGACACTTATTATAACTCTACGCTGAAAGCTAAGACGGATGGAGCACGAAGACGCTCTCGTGGGACTCCCCGAGGCTCCTGAACACACATGAAGCTGTATTCAAGCCTGCGAGGACATAAAGTTCAGACAGCACCAAACACTAAGACACGCGTCTTAGAGGGACGCCCTGGAAGCTTGTCCGCATGTCTTAGAGGGACGCCCTGGAAGCTTGTCCGCATGTCTTAGAGGGACGCCCTGGAAGCTTGTCCGCGTATTAGAGGGACATCCTGGAAGCTCGTCTACGTATTAGAGGGACACCCTGGAAGCTCGTCCGCGTATTAGAGGGACATCCTGGAAGCTCGTCTACGTATTAGAGGGACACCCTGGAAGCTCGTCCGCGTATTAGAGGGACACCCTGGAAGCTCGTCCGCATATTAGAGGGACATCCTGGAAGCTTGTCCGCGTATTAGAGGGACGTCCTGGAAGCTCGTCCGCATGTCTTTGACATCCAAGCAGAGTTGATGGTGTGTTTCACTTTAAAGCTTTGAGTTTGCTCTGAACATCAGACTGAAGTCTCACGGGGACATCCAGGATTTGGAATAATTGGAGATCATCATGTATGAGTCTAAGCGGTAACGACTCGTGCACAAGTCAGAGCTCTTGTAACGGTTTATTAATCCCATGTGACCTAACCTTCTTTTTTTTTTTCCACCTTCTCGCCTTTTGGTCCAAACTTGAAGCTTTGAGTTCAGTAAAATTACACTGATGTGCCAGCGGGGCTCCCATGTGAATATGAGTGTGAATGTTTCAGTGCAATTACAAGAAGACTCCGTATAACACCAGGCCTGTTTTTAAAAAAAGAGCTTCAGACCTGACGTGAAACCTTTTTTTTTTAATTTACAGTTAAACTGAGAAATAAATTATAACAGAAGAGCCACAGAGGAGAGACGGATGATTGGTAATTTAGTCTGAGGGACCAGAAAATGAGCACGATTCAGGAGAAATGAGTTTGTAGGATTTAATTTTAGGAGTGTAATGAAAGAAAACGTCAATGTATTTGAACAAGTTTAAATTCTAACTGTAGCTCAACATCCGAGTTTCCTCACATTGATTGTGTGTTTTTGTTTCTTGTGTCAGAACCACAGACTGTCTAAAACCTGGACGTAGTCTCCGTGACATCCCCGCAGACTGTCTAAAACCTGGACGTAGTCTCCGTGACGTCCCCGCAGACTGTCTAAAACCTGGACGTAGTCTCCGTGACGTCCCGGCAGACTGTCTAAAACCTGGACGTAGTCTCCGTGACGTCCCCGCAGACTGTCTAAAACCTGGACGTAGTCTCCGTGACGTCCCCGCAGACTGTCTAATACCTGGACGTAGTCTCTGTGACGTCCCCACAGGTTGCTGAAGAGCCATTGTGGAGCTCAGTGTTGTGGCTCTGGTCGTCTCCAGCTTGGCAGTCCACGGTAGTTCCTGCGGATCGGGGCAGCAACCTTCATGTTCGAGGTAAAATTGATATTTTTGTCAATGAAGTCTGATGGCTTTAGAGAGAGCGAAATAACTGCTGTTTGATGGCGAGGTTAACTATCAAGTAAAATGTAATATAAAAGAGATTTGGTACAGCTTAGCTTCATGCTGGTCTTTCTGTCTGTTCGACAAACAACCCAACTATCCCTGTAGTAGTGACACCACCTGCACACTGTGGCCACTGTCTTTTATTCCCTAAAAGATCCGACAGATTGTTACGGTCTCTACAAGGTAATCTACAACTTGTGGGAAATAAAGCTGTTCTCCTTTCAAAGAGTGACCAAGAACATTTTGTACTTTCCTGACAGTGTTTTGTCTGTCTCTGCTCTTTCTGTGACAGAGTGTTGATAACCTCCTCACTCAGTGTTTGAGTTGAGTTTTCCATAAGAAACACCTCAAGCTTGCAGAGTGAGCTATGGCCACCTTGTAATAAAAGTGGATTTTCAACTTCGCTGCCTGGGCTGACTTTGCCTTCAGCTCGAAGGGGGAAAAAAAGATGATATATATATATACAGGATCACTGGTTAGCTGCTCTTAGCTACTTGACTACCAACAAAATATCCTGAAGCTACAAATGTCTCAGCAGGGTGCCCTCGGTCGGCAGGATGAGGTTAGAAAACATTACAGGAAGTGGAAAATGTGTGTGATGGTGTGTGAAGACACAGCCGTGCTACAGGCTTGACAGTGGTGCTTTGAGCTAAATGCCAACTATGTTGATGTTTACCAGGTGTAATTTCTACCATATTCACCATCTTAGTTTAGCGTTAGTATGCTAGTATTTGCTAATTAGCACCAAACACAGTACAGCTGAGGGAAGGTCATCAGTATTGCAGGTAATTATCATGTTTCCTGTTTTATTTTGTAATCCTCCCTTCTCCTCATGACGTTACCTGCTGCCGTTGTTGTGTTTCCTACTTGTTTGGATTCTCTATTCCAGCCTTATTAGTTTCACCTGTGTTTTGTCATCCTGCCTTCATTTGTGGATTTAGTCTGAGTGTTCTTTGGTTGCATTGTCGGTTTGTCTTCGCATTCCTTTTTTTTTTTTTTTGTCTCGTGATGGCACTAAATGAAAAATCAGAGGATCAAAGTTATTACAGTTCATCCTGAGGGGAACATGAATGTCTGATCCACGTATGGCAATCCATTCAATAGATGTTGAAATATTTCAGTCCATACCAAAGTGGTGGATCAACTTGTGTTGGCCAGTGACTCTGAGCTGATGTATCCAGCTGTGTTTGTCCTCAGAATACAGTCCACATCCCACCAATCGGGAGACGTGTCACATTTGATAACACACGTCTGAATGTGTTGAACACTTTTGACGGTAATCATCAGCAGAATAGGGAGTCTGCAGCGGGGCGACAGGGTGAATATGGTTCCCGGTTGGGGGGTTTCACACAAATCCTGAAAGAAATGGGACCTTTGGGGAGGGTTACCATGGAAACCTGAAGCTGTTCTGACACCCTGCTATGATGACCAGGACAGTCAAACAACAGGAATTTCTTTTCCAGTTATTTTTCACTTTCTACAAGTTTACTGCCAGAAGTTTGATTCAAACAAGGACTATGATCTTACCACTCGTTGGTTTGACTTGTAGAAGTGAGATCTGCCTGTGGCTATGCTGAAGTCCTTGAATTAATGAACGTTTTTCAAAATTCAGTTGCTGAATTTGGAGTTTCTTTAAAAACAAACGTGGCAATCTGAAGATTTGGACAGGATTTAAATCCCCGCAAAAAACAAATCTGCCTCAAGCTGGAGCAGCTCTCACACAGAGAATAATTAGATTTGAAGTTCAAATGATTCGCCTCTACATTCATGTGTGCTATTGAAAGTGGTCTCAAATAAATCAGTTATTAAAACTTGATTGAAGGCATATTTAGACTATCTCAGATCAGATACAGCCTCTACCAAATCAACCATATTCTCCTCTTTGTACATTATCCCCCCTAAACAAACACAAGTAATCATTTAATCCGGCAGTGATTGGATTAAAAAAACATTTCGGTTTCTTTGGATTTCGTCCATGATGAAGAATACATTGATTTTGAAGCCTCATTACTTTCCCAGCGTGTCCATCTCTGCTGTATACAAAGGGAACAATGAAACTATACACTGACGCAAACAAAGAGAAGCCTTTTACAATAATTATATGTCAAGCTCAAGTCAGTCTTCAGGACGGACTGTAGAGGACAAAGACTCACTAATGTACTTCATGTTCTTACAGTGCTGAGTTCAGAACAACAAGCTTCTTTTGTACAGCTCGAACAGGCACAGTCTCACAAGAGTCTTACAGAGTTACACAGGACAGACCTTAACTCCGATTTTTAGACTTACTGAAGGAACAAGATATCTCCACCCTCACAGACATGATGAGCATCACTAAACTCTGGAAGTGAAAGTCACCTTTTGTACTTTCATGTTTCTGTTTCAGCCAAATCGAAATTATGAAGATCAAAAAAATTAGACCAAAAGGTCAGATTTAGTGTAAGTATGTAAAGTATGTTTTCATTAGTGTTTAATCGCCTGAAAATAAGAGTCTTTGTTTTTGTTTCCTTAGAATTAGACTTTAACAAAACATAAAAAAAAAAAAAAAATCCATAACATCAAGAGTCTAGCACTAAAAGGGTTGGAAAAATGTCCACCATCTCCCATAACTACTCACCAATATCAGCTTCATAGGGAGTCCATCCCAGCTGTCATTAAGTGAGAGTTGGGGTGGACACGTGGTAAATTCACTTTTATAGAGCCTTTCTAGTCTTCTAACCACTCAAGGTGCTTTTACATTACATATCTCATTCACCATACAGACATAGTGCACTTACAGCACTCGCTGCCATGCAAGGTGAACTAATCACATTAACACACCAATTGCACTGCCTTCAGGAGCAATATGGGGTTAAGTATCTTACCCAAGGACACTCGGAGAAGCTGAAATCGACCCATCAATCTTCTAATTAGTGGATGACCTGCATTAAAGCCGACCCAAGTTGCGAGTTCATCACAGTGCTGACAAATAGAGACAAACAACGATTCACACCTAGAGTCATCAATTAACCTGCATGTCTTTGGACTGTGGGAGGAAGCTGGAGAACCTGGAGAGAGTAGGTTCAAAGCAGAAACCTTACAATGAACATTACAAATGAGAACCAGGTGTTTTAATTACATCAGGAAAGATAAGTCTAAGTAAGTGTTTCTTACTGTAAAACCATCAACTGCAAGACAAGTCAAGGAATTAAAGTTTAATATTCAACAGTGCGATAACTGGCAACATCAACCAAAATTTGACCCAAAAGGTGATGGACAACTGATGGATACATGTCAGGAACCCTGCACCACCTACTGACGTGACTTGAGAGTAGGAAGTCACTACACTCACAACCCTGGAAATTAAATTTCAAACACCAAAAATGTAAGACACCCAAAATTTCGACACCACAAACATCTACAATACTGGTCTGCAGTTGTGAGGCCGGATGGCCAAAATGTTTCAGATATTTGGAGATAATTTATGGTAAAGGAATAAACTTATTAGGCAACAGCTCTGGTGGTGGCATTGTGTCGTGATGACATTATACATTTTATTGCGACCAGTCCAAGACACGCCTGATATGCCACACCTGTCAGGTGTTAATAAATTTGTTAACAAAATAGAGATTTTTTTTTTTTTTTTTACTTCCACTCATGAAAAATGAGCCAAAACAAGCATTTATTTTTTTGTTCAGTGTAATTTCTATCATCAAAACCGAACGTCAGACTTCTCTCTGTGGTCCTGAACAGGCTTTTTCACCATATAGAGACATTTTATAAATAACAGTAAGTATTAATGCAGGAGATGGTTTGTAACGTCATGGGATCATTTCTCCAGAGACTTGACCTGAATACTGTCTCTCTCTGTTTATATATTCTCAATGCTCACAGCGTGAGATTAATCTTTAAAAAGATGCCGGTTCTCTTGATTGCAGGGCTAATCTATTGAACTGACCCGAGCTCTGCCTTTTTTTCATCACGACTCTCTAATTTAGTATTCAAGCTCTGTTCTTTCAATCCTTTTAATCATTTAATGTTATTATTTATATATATTATTTATTGATGTGTTTAGAATTTTAAGTCATGTTAGCAGCATAGGTGATGGCAGCGTTTGTCGGTCCACACTGAAATATCTGAATATTTTATGGATGAGATTTACAGTTACAGATGAAGTAAGCCCTCAGGAGCAGCTCCAGGCAGACTGTGTTACAGCGTAATGTGGCTTAAAATGTCTTTGACATACTGAATCAATTCCAAGCTACACATACAGAAATGTATAAGGTTTTTAAATATTTAAAGTGCAATAAGAAAATAGAACGTTTATAAAAGTAGCACTAAAGGAACAAAAAAACAAAATGAAGTTATATTTACAAAGAAGACATAGTTACCAACTACAGACAAATACCAAAACTCCACTTTTTTATTTTAATAATCAGAATAAAACAAGTTATTTTACTATCCTGGCCCACTCACCCCCTCCGTTAAATCATGAATATGGTGTCGTATTTGATTATGGATCCAAGTTTGACAAGCAAATCAAAGTCATCCATGTCTTCAAATCGTCCCACTGCAACTCGTTTTCTCTCTGTCCCATCTAGCATGTCTTTATCGAGAGTTTTAACAAAATAAAATAAATAAATAAAACATTTATTCTAACATCCTGACTGTCCCGAGATCCAGGACTAACTCTTACGTTTCACTGGGCATGACTGTGTTGCGGCTGGTGTGGCTGATCATGGCCATTCCAGACAATGTCTGTGTTACGTAGCTATTTACTCATGGTCGAAGCACATGAGAAAGAAAAATTACCAAATCTGAGCAAGTTAATAAACATTTCTAAGCTGTCTCGGTGGGGATCAAAACAGACTGGTGAAATTTAGAGGTGTTATGAGGACAGGTTCTTCTCTATTACTACCCCCCTCAAGTCACTTTAAACACTTAATTACTAGTCTTTAACTCTGCCTAACGAGGCAACAACATACAAGTTAGACTTTGCATGCTAAATAGAGTAGCATAACCTCATACAAAGTCCAACGTGTGTAACTCAATCAATACAAAAATAAAACCGTCCATAGAAGTCTGTACGTGTGTGTGTGTGTGTGTGTGTGGCAGGTCAATACATCATGTTGAGAAGATTGACCTCGACTGCCACCACACCGTGAATCAATATCTGTCTCGTTTATGACCAGTGAAGCACAAAGAGGAGTGTGTGCATTGTGGGGACGTAACTCCGTTAACACGCTCACCTTGTTGGGACCGTCCTTCCTTGTGGGGACGTGTCCCCGTTAATGTTAATCATTACATTTTATGGGGTAAGCAGGTAGTGGTTATGGTTAGAGCAAGTCTCAGGAAATGAATGTAGGTCCTCTGAAGTGACGGAAACACGACTGTGTGTGTCAGAGGGGTCGGCGGTGAAGGCAGCGATGTGAGGTCAGTCCTTGTTTCCTCCATCGTCATGTTGGCGGAGGAGAGGTGGAGGAAGAGAGAGATGGATGGGTGATGGGGAGTTGTGACTGACTGGTCAGTCGCCTTGGGAGAGAGAGAGAGAGAGACGGAGCTTTAAAAGAAGAGAAGACGTCACCAGGCATCAGTAAACATGATGAATCTGATCTGAAGACAGTAAATCCTCCACCTGACATTCATTAACTCTTCAAACAGGCTGCTTTATGGAGCCGGCATTGGCTTTTTACAAATAGGTAAATTTTTACTGGATGACACGCAGCTTTAGTTGTTTAATTATCCAATGACACGTAGAGTTTGAGAGCCCTTTTCACCCTGATCATACAACAGGAAACATTTGGTTTCTGAACTTCATGAAAATTCTCCAATTAAAATACATTTTTAAAAATATTATATTAAACACATTGAATATTGGAACGTTTTTCAGTAATTAATTTTCATGGCATATGGTTGGAAAAATTTCCATTAAATAAATAACATTGGAAAATTATTGCTTACATTAAAAAAAATAAATAAATATTAGGACATAATGGTAACTAACAGCTATTTTTATTAATCTCTTCTAAACTATTAATCATAAAACATGAGGTAAATGGTATTTTGCTGTTGAAAACTAAAAAGAAAATTAAATAAGAATTTTTTTTGAATTGTCAAATTAAAAAATGCTGTTGAATATACATTTATCAGCAATTTTTTAAATTGTATATAGTTTTTGTGGTAAGACTGTGTTTAATCATCAGTTCTTAATGTTTATGAATATCACACTAATTACCAGATTTGTTTTTTTTTTATGAAGGTCAAAAGCAAAAATATGCATGCAAACATAAAATTTAAATATCAGGACATAATGACCACCAGCTATTAGATTTTATTTTTTTTTTAATGTTTTATCATAAGATGTGTGTTATCATGGCAACACTTTACATAAATAGAAAATCTATGTATTCATTTACACTAATTATTATTATTATTATTATTATTATTATTATTATTATTATTATTATTATGAGGAGCTCTGGTTCATAATCAGAAGCGAAATTGTATTTTCTTAATTTTTTATGAGTGGATCCGTTGAGCTCTGCTCAGGAGGATTTCATCAGTGAACTCGGTCAGCTTGCAGCAGGAGAAACATTTGGGATTATTGTACAGATGAGATTTTGATGAGTTTTTTTTTTTCTAATGGAAAAAGAAAAAAACAAGTTGACAAAATAAATGATGATGAGCTTTAATATAAGCCTGTAACAACCTGCGGCCACCTGAATCCCATCATGTTTACCTCAAATGTTGCTCTCACTGATGAAATTTTAATCATGTTTGTTGAATTCATGAAACCTGAATGTTGTTGCAAAAGTCAAGACTATAACAGGTGAAGTCGAGCTGCTGGCATGCGCCCCCTACAGGACAAATGTTGCTCCTGAAAATGACTGGTTTGTATCAGGTCACTTTTACTGCATCAACAAACAAAAAAGGAACAAATTCAGGAGGAGAAACAACATTTGAAAGTCTGCAAACTTCCTCAGCTGTAACATTACTCAAAATGACCCCGTGACGCATAAAAAAAAAAAAAAAAAAAAGAGACCCACCGCCAACACACTGCAGCGTCCTCCCCACATGTCCCCTTGTGCCTGATTTGTGTGTCTTTCAGTGGTTTTTGAAGGTGGACCATAACTCTTAAGTTCTGCACTAGGTTGAAAAATGAACCTGAACTTCCCCTGGAGATAGAGAGGCTGTCACAAAACTTCCTGCAGCCCAGGTCTGCACTGTGCTGCTTCATTATATTGGAAGTAATGAAGAAAAATATTTAAAAAAGGGGCTTGGATTAGAATCAGCTCCTTCAAGCAAATGACTCTTACTACATCTGTCATGTGTTGGATACTCACACATCCCGAGTGCTGGGTATCTTTGTCTACACTGAAAGAGAAATAACATAAAATAAATCAATCCACTGTATGTCACATTCAGAAAACATAGCCGTTCATTGACTGAACAATTATAGACGGTGCAGTTTGTGACGAAAGAGAAACACGAACAGTGAACAGGTGATGGACACACTCTGTTATCTCGGCTGTCATCCGCCTTTAACAATGATAACCATGGCAACCTGAGAGAAAACAATGTAAACGCTACATCTGATGGACCCGTTTTTCTTCCACTGACGTCACACAAATCAAGAGTCTTTTCATAAGGCCTGGTCACACGTCGCAGCAATTTTCACCTTGAGTTTGACGTATGAGTCTTTGGACTACAACAACAACACCAACACAAGTCTAAACAGTGCTAACGTTTGAGGAAACCCACAGTCCAAAATGGAGGAAGCCATCATCACTTATGTGCGTCACCATCCAGCTTTACTCTTGAACTCATTTTCATATTTTGTTCATGTTTTTGTGTCTATTTGACGAATAGGAACAATTTATGTCGTCAACGCATGTCCACTAATAGTGCTCGATTTTCCACCGACAGGCTCAGACTGTTTTTATAGCTGTCGTAACATTATAAAACATTATGACCCAACTAAGACATTTTTGTTCAAGAGTGAATTCCTTATTGCCAAACCAGAAACAGCCATTACATCAGCGTGTTCAAAGCCACCAGACTGCAGTCATTTTAACTCAAAGAACACAGGAGTCGCTGCTCTGCCTTTAACTCAGTTGGTTTGTTTTATGTGTGACTTTGAGTTCAGACTGAAACGTGTTAAAGCACCAAAGCCACAGGAGTCAAATACTGCTTTTGGTTTAACTGTGTGAATATATTATATATAGCTTGGAGGCCTTCAATAAAACTCTGAATGAATGAAGAAGTGAAGAACAAAGTGTTGGGAGTAGGCGGTGAGGGGATAAAATGTTCAAGACGGTGAAAATAGAAGCTTGGAGAACTATCGTGACTCATTAGTGTTTGGTGTTAGGCTGTATTCAGACCATCAAATCACAGTTAAACAACAGTGAACATTAACTGATCTTCTTTTAAAGTCTGTCGTAATGGTTAGTACTTGGAGTCTGATATTTTCTGTGGTGGCACGGGGTGTTAAAGCAGACATGTTCAAAGTCTGCCCTGGGAGCCAATCACGGCCTGTGCACAGATTTCATGCAGCCCATAGCTTCATTTTTATAGTATATTATTTATGGCCTGCTAGGTTTGTTAGATGCTGTATGGCTGCCAGATTTGTTTTGTTTTTTGGCTGACATAACGAAACAATGAAAATGTTGTAGAACAGTGCAATTGCATGCAACTTTTATTGTTCTTTTTTCTTCATATTTTAAATGTTAGTATTGGCCCCCGGGCATCTTCACATTGTCAAATCTGGTTTGGACACCCCTGTGTTAAAGGAACACTGACAGAGTATCATAGTCTCAGAGACAGAAGAGAAGTCTGACCAGTCTGATCTCCCGATTGGCAACTGCAACGTGGCGTCAGGTTGCGTTTCTCAAGTTGAATTGTCGCAGGTTGCTGCTTTTTTTTGTGTAGCCGAAACACAGTTCCCCTTCTTTAAATAAACTCATTTGGAAAAGTTTTTCGGGTCTTAGCAGTCAACTCACCAGCTACAGTAGTAACATAGGTTCATTTCTGTTGTGACCAGACCTTTATTAACCACAGCGCTGCAGTTCAGTGTGTGAAATGATTTGTGTTACCTGTAACCTCCAAAATCCACCGGGTCCGTCCGCGGCATCGCGAGTAATACGCGGCCATTAAAGTCAATGTACCAACCTCCACCGGCTCCGTAGTGCTCCGTCTCAGACACGTCCCGGACGCGTCTCGACGCTCAGCCACGCGGGCATTACGCGTCTGTTCTATTTTTGACGCTCGACGCGAGTCCCACGCGTCAAGCTGGACAGAGAGCGGCTCGTTCTGACAGGAAGTCAGACAGAAATTGCAGAGCGAATCCGGTCGTTTTTCAAAATAAAACACCATGAGCAGACTCCGGGTCGTATTTCCTGTCGCTAGATCAACATTACTTCACAGCGTAACTTTACACAGTCAGTACACAGACACGTTTTCGTCGATATTTGCTCTGGCTTCGTAGTTAAATGTCTTTTGTGTTTTTTGCGTGATTTAACTTAACTGTGTGTTTATTGTTGTTTCATACCTTTTATGCTATAGCCTGAGTACTTCTATTTACTGCTTAAAGTACAGTTATAAGCTACGTGAATGAAAGTTTCGATCAAATCAGCAAGTAAACACTGTCGGACATGAGGTAAACACTGTGACACTCGCAAGACGCGCCGCTTTTTAAACGCTCCCGGTGGGTGTCGATGCCGTGTGGAGGACGGACCAAATACGCGACGCTCACGTGACGCGCCGTGGACGGGCCCGGTGGATTTTGGGGGTAAGAGTTTCAGTCCAGGTAGAAGAACATCAAGCAGACAGGTGGGAAAACTGAGATAATGATTCATAAATGAACAAAAAGGTCACAGATAATAATAATGTTTCTTTGACTAAGATAATTAAAAACTGTCAGTGTGACGTCACAATACTCAATTAACCGCTGATGTTTATTCATAATGAGTGAAGTATTAAAGATAACAGCAAACGAGGCGACACTGAGTTTCACATGTACGAGTTTTGGGGGGTTTAAGACACGAAAGGAAAAAGAGAGAGAGAGAGCTGAAGGCAAGGTGAGAGTCGACAGGAGAGGAGGGTGGAAATAATGTTCTCTGAGGGGTGAGAACGTGGGGGAGGGAAGGAGGGAGGGAAGGAGGCATTGACAGGAGGAAGGAGACAGAAACAAGAGTTAAAACAGGACAAACCCAGAGGAGGAGAACTGGAAGTACGATGCAGCCGATAAGGCCTCAAGATGATGTTATTTATGGACGTAAGGTTGGCTCAAAGGTTACTTCGGAACATTTCTCAAACCCCTAAAATCACCATTATGAGAAGATTACAACCCAAAATCAAGTTTTTGGATTCCTCAGATCAGAATCTTGTTAAAGAGATGGTCAAGGAGCTGTCAGGAGAGGATGTAAAGACGTCTCGAACGTTTAGCCAGATAAGTCTAAAAGGTGATGAGATTTTGACCAGTTCAATCAAATATCGTAATGTCACTTAATTTACCAAACTCTACCAACAGATAGCTTTCTCCATCCTGCCACGAATATGAACAAAGAGTCAAAACAGAGAACATCTTTGAGTCTGAAAATTATTGGAGGCAGCCCTCCGTGCTTCTTAATTTCAGAGAGTAAACTGCACCTGTGGTCTTACCAAATGAATCCAATTTCCAAGAAAAACAAAAAGGAGACACGACCTCAGAATCCTCATGGAAGATACCATGTCGTCACCCAGTTTCTATTCACCCTCCATATCCAGTGAAAACTAAAAGCATTGCCTCTTCCAGCGGTATTCTTGTAGAACAATACACCAAGAAAAAGACTGCAGATATGTGGAAACACCGTCACGTTAAAGGTTAAGCAACCTCCACTAATCTGATGCACGCCAATGCTTCTTTCCTGCATCTGAAACTACGATAATGGGACATTTTTCTGGTTTCTAAACAATGTGCAGTGCTTAGTGTGTTTGCATCAAGCATCTATTATTCTCATATTTTATGTTCTAGTCTGCTCAGTAACCTTTAATACTCTGCTACACACTGCTCCTCCATCACAGAGCGTCATAAATCACAGACTCCATAAAACTCATGCTACCGTCAGGTCTGTGCCAACATAAAACACTCTGACATATGCACATGACACACACACACAGTCCAGGCTGCGTTATTTCCTGCTTCAGTCCGTCACATAGCGCCGCTTCATGCCTGGTTCTGCCTTTGAACTCTTTAAACTTGAGCCAACAGCATGAACGTCCGACACAGCGGAGAAAAACGTCACCCAACCACTCGAGTAGATGGAGTTTCCGCTCAGTTTGCCAAAAAGTCAATCTGCCACAACTGTGAATGTGTTTTTACGAGTTCAGATTCGCCCAGCCGTCTCAAAAATACACCTCCAGCTCTGCCTGGGAATCACCTGAGTGCCGCCCGGATGTCCTCGACTCACCTCGTCACGTCAAGTCCCAGCACGCTCTGTCGCAGGATTACAGCTGAACTGCAGATCTGAAGTGTTTTTTCCCCTCCAAGTTCAGACAGCAGGGGATGTGTTGTGCTCAGAAATAACAGGAGTGAAGTCTGAGACGTCTTTTTGGTCGAGACGGTGAAGAAATGTCTTTTTGTTGTCATGATGGACGTCACTGCAAGTTGTGAAATAAATATTCTGATCCTTAAAAAGTAATATTGAGTACAAAAGCACAGCTTTAGAACTTTATTCAGGGGTTTTGGTGAAACTGGAATCGGGCTAAT
Source organism: Sciaenops ocellatus (assembly GCA_033000465.1). Classification (NCBI taxonomy): domain Eukaryota; kingdom Metazoa; phylum Chordata; class Actinopteri; family Sciaenidae; genus Sciaenops; species Sciaenops ocellatus. Next base: position 1,285,342 of record CP136875.1, read on the forward strand.
GTGAACATCAATCAATATATCATCAAAATATGAAGCTAAATGTTTGTTCCCTGCCAAAACTTCATTAAGGAGAGATGAAATGGATGTGATCTTCTTTGTCTGTCACTTTAAATCTTCTCCAACAGAAGTATTTTAGCTGTAATGACCTGCTGTCACTTCCTTTAAACTCTGTCGTACTTCACTTCATATTTGGAGTCACTCTTCTTAAATGATGATGTCTCTTTCTAGCAGATTAAAGGCTCAGAGATCTTGGGTCAAACCTCGGAGCAGAAATAAACCACGGAGAGTCACTCCACCTAATGAAAAATGAAACCTCCACAGCAGCTGCTTATAAGCGACTCGATAATCTCCGCTGCGCTGCGAGCGCTCGTACCTGCAGGATTCTCCTGAGTTTGTGGCCCTGCTGGGATCTGCCAAACTCCTGCTGAGCCTCAGCGCAGAAATATTTTTGTTTCTGAGCTCCGGGACAGCTGATCCGGCGTGTTAGCGAGGATTTACTGTCAGTACGCATAGTTAGAAACTAGAGGATAAACCTGACTGAATGTCACACCAAAATATCTGCCATGTAACTGCTAGCATCTGTAACAATCATAGCAAACATTTGGCTCCTTCTCCTCAATATGCATCATTAAATCCGTCATTTTGTTCATTTATATTTACAGATCTACACATCCACTGGAGTTTCTCCTTCATGCTGGGAAGGACGGGTGAGGAAGAGGTTGCAATCTGTGTGGGGGTGTCACAGAGACTACGTCCATGTTTTAGATCTTTATTAAAGATTTATTTTAACATGCAGAAAATAAAGAAGGCAAACTGTTATTATTCATTTCTGTCTTCTCACTTTCCACTTTGTTTTATTTTGAGGGACAAACACAAGTCTTTTTCTATCTGCTTGGATCCTGATGAAGTGACGAGCAGCAGCTGCTGAAGCAGCAGGAAGCTGACGGCGAAATGAACCACAGGTGTGCAACAACAAACAAAGGAAAATCTTTTAATCCAGAAACCTGCAACAGAAAGTCACTGTTAGGGGTCAAATCACCACTTTTGATCCTTTACGCACCAAATCTGTGCACAGCTTATTGAAGATAGAGTGAATTTAAGCAGTGTAAGGTTCAAGAGATTTACACAAGTAAAAACACAGCAATGAAATTCTTATTTTACCGTCTCCCTTTACACAACAACAACAACAACAACAGAAAAATTAAAGTAAAATAAAATACAATCATTTTTAAATAGTTAAAAGCTGAAAAATTGAATCAGTTTTTACTCTACACTTATAAAGTACAGTTAAATTGAGACTTTAAATTCAGTGAAAGAGGTTCAAATTACTGTATATGTAAAATCAATCATATTTTTAATAAACTTTTGTGCACAACTCATCACCCATTTAAGAAGAACTCCACTCGTACCTCACATTTTTTATTAATATACAGATTTTTAATGTAGTTTTCTTTTTAAAAATAGTAGAAAATAAATGTGAGAACCAGTTTCAAACTTTGGTCTTCTTGTTTTTGTGCTCTATAAATAAATGTATGACCGATCTGCTCTCTCTCTCTCTCTCTCTCTCTCTCTCTCTCTCTCTGTATATATATATATATATAGATACATATACCATCTGACCTTGAAACTTTTGTAAAACATGAATCCTTAAATTAAACCTCCCTGACCTGAGTCCCCGAGGCTCAGAGAAACCGTGAGTTAAGTTTTCAGTTTTATCAAACCTTTACAGCAGTAAATCTCCTCGGGCTCTCGTTCCTCAGACCACCAACTCTCCAAAAAAACTTCAACCTGAAAACATCCTGTTAAAATAACTCCATGTCTGAGCCCGAGCCTCCAAACTTCTCAGCCAAACAAACTTTTGGCTTTGACTCTGAGTTGAATTTCCGAAACAAAACTGTTTTAATTCATCGTTGTTGGTCACCAATAGACTCCCATTTCACAGCGTGTTTGCTGCATTTTGCCGTTCTGGTGATGAACTGCTGATCACAGCCAACAAAGAGGTTTTTCAGTGTGATTTTAAAAAGGTGTTCACAGAGCTCCAGGAGGAAAATAAACAGAACAACAAAACTGCTCTGACACTTTTGCATGAATTAGAAAAAAAGAGCCTGAAGAGAAGGAGTCGATCACCCTGCAAACCTCCTGATCTAGACCTAAAGACGCCCATCCTGATGATGTGTTACTGTGTTAGTTACCTTTACATGGTGGATATTTGCCCGGGATATCCCATTCCTAAACCCAAAAACTTTGCTTGGACTTTGCTTGGACCTCAGCTGGGTTCTTGTTCGCTCAACAGTTTAGATTTTCTGTAAATGGAAAGCTAGTTGACCACGTCTAATGGCAGAAGTGTTTGTAGCTGCTAACGGACAAACAAATGCAACAATCAACACGATGAAAAGGAGAAATTTGTTAACAAACAGCCACACTTGAGGGTGAGATGGGCTTCTTTATTCTCTTTATTCGTCCTTCCTCTTAAGGTTTGAATGCCGTTGGTAACGTTGGTAGTCCTATGCTGACAGACAAACATCCTGGGATTTCTAAAGGTAGTTGCTCGGATGGCCAAGACAACGGCCGCTAACAAGCTGTGGAGGGGGCGTGGTGCATCACCTGCAGGGAGAGGTGTGGGGGACGGCTCAGGAGAGCAGCGGCAGGTGAGGTGATTAGCACACCTGTAATCAGTTCACTAATCACGCTCCCTCTTTGAGACAGTAGAGTGCTGGACCTCGGAGAGACGGCAGCACAAGTGTGGCGGACAGGAAGAGAGCCTGCAAGCGTCTCCAAATGTTGTGTCTTCTAATGTCTAATGTCTACTAATAATGGAATAAATAAAAGCGCACAATCTCTGCAGGTCTTTGCCTTAAAGCCTTTGGATTGGCTCTGCAATGCAGATTCTTTCAAAACTCAAGTTGTTTTCCACCAACGAAAGTTCAGGGAAACTCGTATGTCTCTGTTAGAGGTGTGAATCTTCGCTGGCTTCATGATTTGGTTAGATTATGGTTCACCTGAAAATGATTCAGATTCACAAAGATAAGACTTTAAAGACTGACTTGTGAGTCTTCAACACTGTGGCCAACCCCAACCATAAAGGCTTCAAAGTGTCTGACGGATGACTAACAGCATCTGCAAATATCTCATCCTGTCAGACGTGTGAACTTTTGTATCTTGAACGTCTCAAGTTCTTTTCTTTCATTCTTCATACAACTGCCTCGATCACCAACACCAGGCCCTTTTTTAACTTGCCTCTTTAACTGACTGTAAACCCGATGATATTCCTGTAGAAGTGCTGTGAGAAAATAAGAGCTGAGGACTGAGATGGGACTTTCTAACTTACTGGATTGAAGCAGTGATAATAGAGGAGGGTGAAGCCGTTCCAAACCATAACAAAAGGAAAGAGAAAATGAGGAATGGTGACTGAGCTCTGCAGCCGCCAGACAATCAGGTTCCTCCCGACCGCTCATTATGTCCCAAATACATCACCGCTGCTGCTCGAATATGCCAAACCGCCGCTCCTCGGGGTGACTTTGACCTGCTCTGCCAAGATAAGAAACACAGACATCAATAAACCCCAACCGCTCAGATACAAAAACACAACTTCACATATTTTCTGAGCCCCTGGAACAATCCAGTCTGACTTTATCCGACTCGGTTGATAGGAAGGGAAACTGTTTAGCTTTTACCCTCCATTCATTGACCCAAATACCTCTCGTGCTGTATCTGTGCTGCTCATTTCCCTGAGTCACTATCAAATGTTTCCAAACTGAACGTCAATCTCGGGATTGTTGTAGCTTTATTGATGCATCAAGCAGGTTTTTTGCCGCATACCTTCTGTATCTGTGTTGCTAAAATAGATCAGCTTTGTGTACTCTATAATCCCAGTCACTGTTTTATCTCATGCGTCATGAAAATATCTGTCAAACAGGGACGAAAATAAGAGGGTGGCACATTTACAGGACCTGAAAACTGCAGGTGAACAACGCCGGGTTTATATTCAGAAGTGTTGCTGCAAATTCACGTCAGCCTGCTAATTACAGGTTCATCTGCACAAGCCCAAAAACTGAGACCCAAACCTCTTTAACTCTTTAAAGTCTCCATGAAACAGGAAGAAACACCATATTTACTTTTTCTTTTCTTATAAAATGGTCATTGATTTGGGATTTACAGTGACTAAGCAACAGGGAGTCTGTGTTACACCCCTACAGCTAGCACTATGAGGTAATGAACAGAAAGTTTTAGACAGTCTGTGGGGACATCACGGAGACTACGTCCAGGTTTTAGACAGTCAAGAAGAAAGAATAAGACTCTGAAAATATCTTAACTCCTTGATGAATTGCTACAATATTCTTGGTCCCCAGATGATGAATCCTTCTGATTTTAGTGACTTTTCCTCGAGCTCCAGCAGTAGTTTTTGTTTCTGTATCTCTGTATAGTAATGGACATGTTTGTGTGACTTGCTGTCTGTTGACAAAGACCTATTGAATCTTTTAGTAGTCTCCAAGTTCCAAGTAGTCTTTCTCAAGTTCGAGAAACTTCCCGAACACTCCACGACTCTAAGTTAAGGTGTCCTTGACAGAATCAGATAAAACAGACTCGGCAGCTCCCACAACTGAGTCTGTCCATCGGAGTTTTGTCACCTTCCTTGATAAACAAAAGAAGGAACATCGAGAGTGTCTTCCACTGCAGGACATGAACTTTCACTGAGTGTTCGAAGTTTAATGCATCACTAAATCTTCTACACTGACACAAATAGATCCATGGATCTCTTGAAAAGGCATCAGAACAGCATCCCGACAAGACAACACATGAATGACGACTATCTTAGTTACCGCTGCTGTCTGTCTGTTCCTCACACTCATAGTCAGAGAGTACAGACTCCCAACAAACACATAAATATCTCCCAGAGTCCCTCGCTGTGACAAATCAGCCTCTCATTCAGTGCTGGGATAGATATAAGCTCTTTATCTGCCTCATTTTCATAGACGCTAAACATAAATAAACCCACACAAACAAAACTGTGACGCAGCTCAAAGGGTTGACACAAACCGCTTTGTGGAAGCTGCCGGTTGAATACCAAAACAGCCAGGAGTCTGACACTGAACTTTACTTCACAACAGAATAATGACCAGACCTCCTGCTGGAGCTGCTCAGGTAGGCAGAAAGACTGCCAGGAAGCTGTCAAAATAAAGGGAAGCATTTGCAGAGGGAGTTCTTCCACAACAGTGGGTCAGTCGGATAATGAGACAGTTAATCCTCCCATCATGCTTAGGCTGCCACATTACGTCATTACTATTCTTGAATGGCCAGACTGATGCTGATGTTGTGCTGGTCCCATTATTGTTCTAGTGTTATGGTAAAAAGAAAAGCTAAGGCTTGTTTGTATTCCTTTTAAACCAATCATAATCGTCTTAAACCCAGGATGCTACACATTCACGTCAACCTACTGATTCCAGGTTCATCTACAGGTCTGTAGGAGCATGTTTACTTTCTCATTTTTACCTGTAAAACAGTCATGCATATTTATTGCAGTTTACAGTAGCCAACAGCAAGTGTGCTTTACACCCTCACCGTTATGCACTACAGCCATGAGCTAGCATCAGCATCTACCTTCCAGTGAACACGGCCAGACCGAACACAACCTCTGATACCCGCGTCTAACAGGGAATACAGTATGCCGGATAAGCAGAAGGAAACTGATGGATGGAAGTGAACCTTATGTTCCAGAAGCATTGAGCAGGATTTCAGTCTAAAGTAAAATGAACAACTGAGTGAGTGATCACGTCGGATGCATGTCTTCAAAGCTGTAAGCGGGAATCACCCAGGACGCACCGCAGCTTTCTGGCATCTTTTCACACCGTTTGTGACGTGGTCGTACCTCGCAGCGTGAGCTCTGCTGTGTATTCTCAGCTTTTCATTATGTTGTTTCATCTTTTCTTCTGGCGTGCTTCAGTATCGCAGAATGTTTGATATGTGGAACTTCAAGCTCTTACAAACTTATAATCAATTATTGAAAATCCCCTCATGTACTGAAAGAAAAGGAGGTTTTTCTGATTAATCACCCACGAGGCACTCATATGAGTTGACGCTTCCTTTTGAACTTTTTCCATCCAGACATTTTAAGAATTCATGCCGAGGTTCATTGAAGCTGTAATGTTGACATTTCCTTTATTCTGTCAGTTTAAACCCAAAGGTAGGTTCTGCTTCTGCTTTTCACCTTGTTATCACGAGCTGCACTGATATCAAGTGTTTGAATAAAGGAGACTCTTAGATTTGGACTTTTTGAATGAGAACTCATTTAAAAGTATGAGCTCAGCAGTTTTCAAGTTTTGTGAGAAGTTTTTTTTTTTTTCCAAGTAATTTGATTTGTTTGCGGTGAAACCACTGCCCTTATAAAGAATGGACGTAGCTGAGCGTAGGTGGCTCTGGTCGTTTCATGTTGGCAGTCCTTGCTAATCTGAAAATGGGCAAAGCTTGTGGCTTGTTGGTGGAGCTGAGGCACGCTGAATAATTCACCCATGTAAACCCTCATATATACATTGACTGGGGACATGTCAATGTATATATGGGGGTTTACAGTTTTTACATCCCCAAAACGTCTACCAGTTTCCCCACACTGGAACACTATTGTTCCATGTGAAACACATACTTGTTTAATGCTTTGCATGGTGCATTTTCTTTAAACACTGAAATATTAAGTAATTAAAACCAGGTTAAGACACAGAGCCTCAACATTAATGCAGGAACTGGAGGCTGAGGAGGCCACATGGTTCAAAATGTATGAAATCATGTCTTGGCTTATTGCCTCGCCTCAGATGGTGGCCCTTTGGAACACTCTTTGCCTCTAGATGTGTTCAGAAGACATTTTGAATGAATTAGTTTCTTCAGGTTGGACCTTTGAAAACCAGCCCAATAAAACTTTCTTATCGCAGGTCTGTGGGGAGGGACCCGTCTCCGAAATGACCAAAGATACCTTGAAGACTTTCCAAGGAGAAACATCCACACACCATGATAAAACTCACAGATTTAGTCTCATGTACTGTCTAACACAAATCCAGGTTTAATTAATGCATTTGAATATTAAAAATTGAGATTTTCCACCGTAGAGACCCTCGACTTTGTCCTTGTCACAAGAGAATTAGTATAATACTGTATATATTAAAAACAGCAGCAGGAGTTATTATAATATTTTATATTTATTATAAAACTACACGGTGGATGTCAGGATGTAATTAAAGGTTTTCTCTGGATCCCTCTGAGGTGTAAATTAAATATGAATAAAGAATCCCAATGGAGCCAAAATATCCTCATCCACCACCTGGAGATCTCTTGTGGATTTTCTTATTATCAGACATCATATTTCCAATCTGCCAGAACTAATCTCATGACATTTGAATCACCTTTTCTGACTTGTATTCTACGTTCACATATTTATCCAGTATTTCAAAAGTTGTTGTTTTGGAATGATAAACCCAAAAGCTTCGGTCTGATAAAACATGCTGAGTCATCCTCCCATGTGACGAACCATCATTGACTCGGCAGACTGATCACGTAACCGTGACGAGAAGTTCAAACCCCAATGATGACATTTATCAGGTGTCAGCAGCACAAAAGATGAAACTCTGGATTTCCACAAAAGATGCTTAAGAAAAAAAAAATTACGATTCCCGTTAAAGATTTTAAGGCAGTATTGAGTATTCAGCCTTTTACATTTCAGAGCTGTACCCTGAAAAGACTGTTTGGCATAAAGTGGAAGCTCCCAACGTTTGTGCGGTGTACCGAAAAGTTCATGATTTTCACCACTTTTCAGGGTTCTACATAACTTAACATGTTATAACATAACATATCTCTATAAACGGATATCTGCTTATGAATGCAGAATCTGTAGGCAAAGGACCAAAAGACGTTTATGTAATATTCCTTTAAACAATGATCACAAAAGTCTTTTCAAACCTGTCACCTTCTTCTACATGTCGTCTCTTTAATTTGTGTTTACAGAAGAGAATGATTTTCTGTCTGTTTGAGTTCCTCCTGCGGTCCAAAATGACAGTGAAATAACTGCACATTATATAATCTGCCTCCTCACACCTCTGCCATCTTCAGTCCCATCAGTCAGCACAGCGAAATGACCACAGCCATAAAAACTGAGAGGAAATGGGCACAGCCGAGGCGCTGTTGATAAATGTTCTGCATGACTTCCCCCCCCTCAGATGACGAATCTGTGAAACGAGCAGTTTCTATGGTAATTCTGACACATTTGTTTCTGAAGGAGCCATTTTACCGTCAGTGTTTACAGGTGCCTGACTTTACTTCATACGGAGCAAACCATCACAGCTTTCTATCTTGATGTTTCAACCATAATTTAAAGTTTTCTTCTGTCTCTTGGGTGTTTTAATGTTCTTTGGATATTTATCATTTATCAGAACCCGTGGCTTCATTTGTATGATTCAGTTTTACATAGAGATGGTATAGAGAACAGAACGTTGTGGAAGGGCTGATCAATCATTACTGATAAAAAGTGATAAGAACATAAAATTAATATGGAAAAGGTTTAAGAATCTTACGTGTCACCTGTTCATGATCTGCTTCTCCTTTTTTAAATGAAAAATCTGGACATCTCAATCACCTGTCTACTCGTCTTCCCCAGCAGGGATGAGATTTACAGGGTAAACTCTTTTTTTTTTTTTTGGTTGACTTTTCTCCCTCCAGCAATGATACATCAGCCGACGGCAAGAACTGACAGCCCTATCACCTCAGGTCTGCTGTCCAGGTTTACATTTCCACCTCTCTGACTCTGATCCCATCAGCTCCTGCTGGGAACATCGCAGTTTTTTACTCCCTATTATCCGCATAAGTTATGCAGATACAGATCGCCAGCTGCAAATGACGTCCACGTGTGTGTGCATCTTCGGAATATAGTTATTAACCGATTAGAATCTGGTGGATTGATTGCTGTATTAGATGGAGCTGAAATGAATTAAACAAACTGAGAGAAGACTTTCCCTCCAAGGTCACTTTATTGATTCATCTCATTTAATTTCATCGAAGGAAGATTAAAAGTTTATCCAGGCAAATAGTTTAAAATAAAGCAGCCGGCTTTAAGTCGAGTCCTGAACTTCAAATCTGTAAATGAGGGGTCAGAAAATAAGTTCTTCTCCTTCTTCTTAATGCTAATATAGTGAGATGTTGCATTTTAAAGGCGCTACATGTAAGGTTAGATCCAGGTTTTAGACAGTCTATGGGGACGTTTGTTTGACGAGGTATTCATGTGTTTCACGTCAAAAACATGCAATCAAAAGGACAAATTATTCAATTGCGCACACAGATGATCATTTTCTTCAGGACACCTCGGGCTCCATGAAGAGACGAGATGTAGAACATTTAAAAAACGAAACAAACATCCAATAATTGACTGCTTAATTCCTGCGCTGACGACCCAGGAACCTTTATCTGACATTATCTTCATGGCATTTCTACGTTACTAGGAAGTGGATCAACGGGAAGCCCAGCGGGAGACAGATGAGGGGTGACACATGACAAAGGTCGTGGCAAAGGTCACGTGTCGAAGTCAAACCCGTGACATCGAGGCCACGGCGCTACGTGCCTCTAAGTTACCTGCCTGACTGTGAAACCCACGAAGAAGGAGCAGAAGAGTTCAACGAATGCATCATCATCTTCTGCCTTCATCTCCGTGGCAACCCTTCCGGAATAACCTTTGTTGAGTAAACCTTCCTCTGATTGGCTGCAGAGATAGCAGTGGAGGAAAATGTCACAGTTTGATGGAAAGATATGACAAGCGCTCTGTTTGTTTGGTATCTTTGTTGTGTTCATCGTATCTGAGCTGGAGTTTTTGGTCAACAACCAGAAGTCCTTTCAGTCCTCTGAATACCTGAACACCAGATCTGTTTAAACCTTGTTTGCTCAGGATGAAATGTGACATCTGAGTGTAACCAGCAGGGTTGGTTGTGGGGTCCGCTGACCCGACAATACAACCAATTCAGTCAATGCCCAAATCCGAGATACCTGATGTAAAGGCTGTATTCCATCGGGCATGGATGTGACTCGTTCCATGTGCACTGGAGCTACTTTCAGCTGTTCTCGTCAGTGTTTCAAACCCCACCGTTGACCGAGTACTTACAAATGTCTTTGAATTTCTGCAGAACTGAGACCGCCACCTTCTGAAGTAGAAATGGTCTCATTGGTATGTTTGAACCTTGTTGTTCCAGGTCCCTCAACAGTCTTGGAGCAGCAAAGACTGCTCCTGAAACTCCGTCTAAGCCTTTGTTTGGGTACCTTGCTTTGATGGTTTGAAAGCACCAGTTTGTCTTCGTCTGATTCAATGGACGGAACCGCAGTTTTTTTTGGTTTGGCCCAAAACGTCATGCTTGTAGGCCCCTGAAGCCCCAATCAATTCTGGCTGTTGTAGATTTTCTACCTTTCTACAGTCACATATGTGCGTCTTTCTACGGCACAAACGGCCTTAACACAGCTTAAGTTCACCTCTAATGTTGCCAAAGTCTCTGATGTATTCCAACAGGAACAGGTCAAAGGTCACTTTAACGTTGATGTTGACAAGATGTGAATGTCCTTGTTTAATGCTGTCATGATGCGTTCTGCCTCCCGCTCTTTGATGGACAGAACCGACCAATTAGCATCTAGATTTGAGGTCAGTGTTGTGTTTGATCGACCGTCCCGTCCTTCGTTTCCCTCTTCAAACATTTCGTAATAACTTCCCCCGCTGATGTGTTTGTGTGTTAATCTGCCACTTTGATTCATACATGTTCATGTCTTTGGTGTGTGTATGTCGGTGTGTAAACATCCCGTCAACCAAAGGTCATCTGAAACTGAACGGCAATTAGCGATAGATTACGGTTGGGTGCCATGGCGACCATGTGGGTAAAACGTGTGTGTGGTTTGTACAACACACACATACACACACAGAGCTGCTGTGATCAGGTCAGTGTCTCTTGTTTTTATGCATATTCATCCGTCTGACATCCTCATGAATAATAATGAGGATGTTTGTGCTTATGCATATTAATAAGCTTGACTGTAGTTGTGCGTAATGGGATCGGAAATCTTGCTGCGTGACACGACTCGAACACACGGTGTGTGTTTCAGTTTGTGTGCATGTAGAGTGTTAAGTCATCTTGAGCAGGGTGGACAAAATAACAGGAACACCTGACAGGTTGATGAAATCCAGAGCAACAGTCCTGCAGTAAATAAAGATACAAATATAAATGTCTGTCCGTCAAATATGAAGTTACAGCCAGCAGCTGCTTAGCTTAGAATGAAGACTGGCAACAGGAGGAAGCCAAACATCACCAACAGCAGACATAGCAGCCAGCTAATATTACTGACTAGTCCAACAGCAGTCAGCCCAGCTCGGCGTCTGTCTTTCAGCCTTTTATTTCACCAAGCTCTCACCAACCACTAAAAGTCAGTCCCAGATTTACTCTTGTCCGGCGGCTTCTTGCTCGCTCACTCTCTCCTTTTCTCTTCTTAGCTTCCTCCGTCAGCGTCCTCTTCACTCTCTTCTCCTCTGCCATTATGTCCATAGAGGCTGCTGACTGCTGGGCCTGTAAACCTCTTCTTCTTCTTCCCGGTGGTAACATTAACACTCCCCCAGTGTTTTGAGCTCACAGCCTGGGCAGCTAACATTAGCTAACAGCAGCTACAGTTGGCAGCAGTTTATTTTACTGTCCATCAGGAAACTCTGTAAATCAGAGTTGAGCCAAAAACATTTTCTCCATAAAATATTATCCAGTTTCATGAATGAATGTTATATTCTGTAAATAGAGCACCATAAATTTGGATTGCTTCATTTTGTTTCCGTCTTATTCAGACAGATATGTAAAGGATACATCCAGCTCTATGATGATGAAGCAGCAAACACCTCACGGCTCCACGAGGGAAGCTGCACACTCTGAATTACAATGTAGTTACATTATTGAAATATGTAAATACAAGGACGAGGTGCCTTCATTAGGGCAGGAGATATTACACACCACTCGTTGTAATTCAATGCTGTTCACACCAATGTGATGGAGCACTGTGGCACATGGGACATTAAAATACAAAGTTTTCATGCTATGTATTTTTATTGATTTTTAATCAGACTTATATAACATAATAAACTGTTTTGTATGTCTGTTACACTGTTGGCTGTTTCACCGTGACATGCAAAGATTCGTGTTTGACAGCAGAGGTGTGTTTGATGTCTGTCTGGGGCAGTACAGAGCGCCGAGCTTGCTCTGAAGCCGACAGAAACTCTCCATCATCATGGAGACGATGCCCATGCCGTATATCCGAAGTTTCACACGGACTCTCGGCTCTTTGTCTTTCCCATACTGCATCAATGAAGAAACTGATGAAACATGCTGCTGACTGCTGGTCTGTCTTTGGTTCAGACTGAGATACGTCAACTACTACTGCATGGATTGTCATTAAATCTGGTTCAGACATTCATGTTCCCCTCAGGATGAAACTGTAATTTACAGTATTATCTCTTACCGTTGTGATAGTTTATGGAGAAATTGTTCAGTCTCATTGATTAGGGTTGAGTACCAGGTCCAAAGACACTTTGACTAGACCAGGCGAGGCAGAAATCAAACAAGCGACCTTCTGATTACAAGACGACCTGCTCTACCATCGCCATCAATGACCCTGTGCTGTAACTTTGGATCATATCGTCACATGGAGTGGTAAATACCTTGTTTTAGCGTCCACATGAGGCTCATTGACAGGTTGGCTGATTTTTATTGCACATCAGTTACCAAACCACAATATGTGATCAATAATTTGTCAGATGAGAAGGGTCAGGAATATGAATGAGACTCATCGCCTCCCCCACATTTCCCCGTATCGATCGTGTGATTGATAAGAACTCAGCGAACGCAGCGCGTGAGGTCGTCCTCGGAGGTGCCAGCGGCTGATCTTTATTTAAACTTCACTCATGCAGGAAACCTTGACTGAACATGTGTGTTGATTACAGGCTTGTTGCAGAAACTCTCCTTCGCTGTGCTGCCCTTGACCGATGGATTAAGTCTCTGGATGCCCCAGTGAAGCAGCAGATTACGACGTCTGAAAAAAGGATGAAACGAAACAACACTTTATCGATCTCAAGGTGGAGAAATTTCAAGTGCTGCTAAAGTCTTGGGTAGAGGACAAAGAGGATTCACATTGATCTGTACAGGACTCTGTTACAAATAGAAATTGGTGATCACCGCTGATTTATTCAGTGCAGAATTGAGCTAGGTATGCACGCAAAATGAAGACCACTAAAGATCAAAAAGAAACTGCATGCATGTGTGCATGTATCAACCTGGAAGGTATCATGAGTCCTAAAACTCGTGGTTTTAGTTTGAGAGAAGGTCTTTGTTGATATAAAATACACACATTATGATCAGATCTGGTGGTATGATCCTTTTAACCAGACTTTCTCCATGATAAATGTGGTCCAGATGAGTCCTCTCTCCATAATGGGTTGAATACGCTCCCTTTCAAGCTGCGAATGATAGAGGATGATGGGACTAAAGACATCGGCTCCTCCCTGAAGGTTTGTGCACTGCTGATGGGAAGCCATCACCACGAGCGGATTTATTGGCTTTTAACCTACAAATTGCCTCCTCTGTTTTCTCAGTAATGGCTGAGAGGATTCCACTCAGTCTGTTGTCCACTGTTGGCGGCTCTAATAAACTCAAATACTTAATTTCACCCACAAGCGGTGGGTGAATATACAGTAAGACTCTCTGAGAAATGCTTTTACCAGTGTCCTCTCCGGATAGTCTGATGAGGGTTTCCAAGTCGTGTGTGTGTGTGTGTGTGTGTGTGTGTGTTTCTTTTTACATAATTGTGCAATCAGATATCTTCCTGCCTTGAAGCTTGAATCACTACAGTTTTGCCTGTTCACGTCTTCCGTTCATTAAGCTGAAGGCTGCATATCCTCCTCTTGAGCTGCCAGAATGTTCTTATGTCTAATTATCTGTGGAGTTGTTGGCAGGATGTTCCCTGTGTAGTTTGCTCATGCACCACTTTATTTACCTTTTTATGAATAATGTTCAGTCTCCCTCTTAAAGATTAGAAAACAATGATTAGAAAATGATCTTCCAGTCTGTGCAACATCCCCAAAAGATGATGAAATATTACAGCTAAAAAATTGGCAGTGTAAATGTTTGACAGCAGTGGCGGTGTTCGTAACACCCAGAGGTAAATCACTAAAAATAATGAGCTGTGCAGCAGCCAAGCATCAACCTCCATGCCTGTGAAATGAAGCCAACCCAGGAAGTGTCACAAACTGCAGTTCCTCTTGTCGTCCACTTGAGGCTGGCTCCAGAAGTGAGTCAGTCTCCATAAGTCCCCATGTTAAAATGTCCAACTTCACAGCAGAAACTGTTTTGGTCTCTATAGCTAATTTCCCCGTTCATGACAACTGTACTGAGGGTGACTTTTTATACAACTCACCTGTTCAGATTATATTAAGGCTTAAAGTTATGCAGGATTAAGAGTGTGGACGTTTGATTGCCTGTTAAAGATGGCTTGTTTGAGCACCCAGGCGTCATTCAGCCTGCCTCAGGTCCACCTCTTTGACCATTACTGGATTAGCCGGGAGCCGCCGGAGGCAGGACCACCAAAGTGGTGGCGACCAGAAGTCACGGATACTGTTTGTGGTAGCAGCTAGTAATCTACTGACTTCATGAACATTCACTGAACAAGACTAGGAGGTTAAAGCCATGATGCTGTTTCTTATGTCTCCAAGTTTACAGTATTTTCTTCCCATTGTTACTTTTTAAAACGGTTTACTTGCTAGCAAATATTACATTTTTATGTTATGAAAGTGGCAGGAGATTTGATTATACGAAAAAGAGAACAAACTTTAAACTTCACTTTCCTGTGATATTGCTTCGAGTATTTTCCAAGATAAAAGAGACCAGGAGACGACCTTAAAATACATAAAAACTTGGGCTGGACTTTGACAGCTCCTCTGTGCCAACGTGTAAAGGTGTACAAACACGAAGTGGGACAGGACTGACAAAAAGTGTTCATGCTTGGTCAACTCTCCCTCTCTAAATAAAGGTTTGATATGAAAATCCGCCCTGCAGTGGACAGATAGATCACTGTGCAGCTCTGATATCAGCCTCCAGCAGCTGGCCTTAGATTAATTTCCAGACTTTGTCCCTAAAGAAATAAAAAATGTTGTGACTGCAAATCAACTGGAAGAAGACACAGTTTGTGGAGAGAGAGAGAGAGAGAGGGAGTTTATATGGATTTTGTGAAAGTGCAGACAGAAATGGGGAATTATTTGAATTTTGACACAAGCAAATCTCTCCAGGGAAACACCTTCGGAGTTTCATTTATGTTTGGTGACACATTGAGCTGAAATCCAACGATGTGACTGTATTCACCAGAAAGTAGCAGAGGAACTTTTTGTACTTTTTGCAACTTCATTGGAAAAAGGTTGTTTGTGGCAGGTGAGCTACCATCCCGTCAAGCTAATGGTCCTGCTACCTGTCAGTTATCGAAGCCGTTGAGTCAGTAAGTTAGGATGTGTTTGTACCATTGACTAATTGCAGATCATGACGTAGACTGACGTAGTTTCATACTCAAAATTTTGTCATATGGCACACTTAATATACAGATTAATCCATTTCTCTGCTCCCTTGAAGCATGATCAAGAAAGGTTGTGTTAAATCTTGGAACCCACTGACGAATTTCTGATGACGATTTAGCCTCAAGGGGCAACTGGCAAAGGTGCACCTGGAAAACAGATATCCAAGCCAAGACTTTTTCTGCTGTGAGATTAGCAACTTGATACTTGAAACATTATGAGAGACACATTTTCAGGTAATCTCTAAACACATATATCCTGAACCACAGGACTGTTTTTCCATCAATCTCTAACGAAAGGTGTTGCTATGCTCTACTTTTTACTTCTTTTTACTGCCACAAACCTGGAAATGATTGGGAACTGTCGGTCTTAGTCAGTCTCTCAGTCAGTCTTAGAAAAGAAAAGATCAAAATCCTTCCCAAACTGTGCCACTGCTGAATAATTCCTCTGAAAGCTCATAAGAAACTGGAAGCACTGACACTAAACCCTTGAGAACAAGTAAAAATCTGGGAGATCTCAGTTTTGAATCTCATATTAAAAACAATGAGGATCATCTATAGACTAGAGTCTCTCTGAAGGCAACAGAGACACTGATGCACGACTTTATTACCTCCAGGATGGACTATTTTAATACTTTCAGGTCAATTACAGTTACAGGAGTTTAAAATGAGGTTAAAAGCAGGCTGCTCTCCTTTTATTGGTTTATGAAGCCCTAAATGGTCTTGGTCCTACCAATTTATCAGATTTGCTTTTAACCTATGAACCCTTAGGACCTCTGGTAGAGGAGGTGGGGAGTTGTTTTATTGTGTGAAGCACTTCGTGTTTAATGTCAAAATGATGCGCTGCCACTTCCAGTCATTAGAGCTCAATCAGCCTCCTGGAACGATAATCCAGATCAATATTCCTCAAGAGGCATGAACCAACAGCCTGGTTAACCAGTTATTTCCTTTATTGACTGCATGATCAATTAGCAGCCAGTATGTTCATCAGAGGCCATTTCTTACATCACAACCCAAATATCTCATCCCTTATTGTTGGCTCTGAGTTCAAGAGATACAAACATAATGTTATTCCAAAGATTATATTTTGGATTTAATGTTTACTTTTTGTTGTCAAAGATCTCCCGTTTCCCAGCTGTGTAAAGATTCTGTTTCCTTTTTGCATCGTAGCATGGGTCACTAGTGCCCATGCGACAAACCAATCAGGCAAATTTGGTCTTTGAGGACACATTTTGTGAACACAGTCTTTATGGAGTTGGTGTGAGCATCAGTAAAGCAGCTGCAGGATAAATGAGACACCCCACCAGTGTACACAGATCTAAAGGAGGATTTGAATAATCCAAACCCTTCAGCCTTAGACCTCCTGCCCCGCGGGAATACCAGACCTCCAGAAATCTTTTAAAGTTTGTGAATCTGAGAAAAAAACAAACGCTTGAAGGCGTTTTCTTTCAATGGATGCATGGCGGATGAGCTTAAATATATCCCGGGTTCTTAAAGCACTTTGGCTGTGATCTGTTTGATAAATGTGTTTCTACGCCCTCTGGCTGAGGATCACAAAGAGGAACTGTTGTCGTGGGAACGGTGGGACCAAGACTGAGAGCCAAACTGCTCTTCGAACCACAGGCCTCGAGGATCAGGGATCTGCAGAGCAGAGATGGACTGAAGTGACTGCTGCGGACATCATCTCTATTCTATTTGCTGTTATTTCATATTTCATTTCATATAATAAACAGATCCAGATCCACGGGGTCCCAAAAGTCCCACTTTAACTGGTTTTCTTAAAGATCAACAGTAAGAACAGTTTCTTTCACATTGTCATATCATACACAAGTCTTGTTTCCATCCAAATGTGCATAAAATGTCACAAATATGAAGCAGGGTAACCAGAAACATGAGGAATACGACCCAAATGCAGACTACAGGGGCTGAACTGGTGCAGATCAGTGGTTTATTATCGAAAAAGTGAATGTACAAAAGCGTACGGGTTGTCAGGCCAGCTCAGTTCCAAACCAGGAAAGGCAGTCCAAAGCAGTAAACAAATCCGTAAAGGAGCCGGCTAAATCCAAAGTCCATGAAAAAAGAAGTCGAAACCAGACTGGAACATGAGGGCTGGGACGCTTGAGACGAAGACACGCGAAACCCACAGACTGTCTAAAACCTGGACATAGTCTCTGTGACGTCCCCGCAGACTGTCTAAAACCTGGACGTAGTCTCCGTGACGTCCCCGCAGACTGTCTAAAACCTGGACGTAGTCTCCGTGACGTCCTACAGACTGTCTAAAACCTGGACGTAGTCTCCGTGACGTCCCCACAGACTGTCTAAAACCTGGACGTAGTCTCCGTGACGTCCCTGCAGACTGTCTAAAACCTGGACATAGTCTCTGTGACGTCCCCGCAGACTGTCTAAAACCTGGACGTAGTCTCTGTGACGTCCCCGCAGACTGTCTAAAACCTGGACGTAGTCTCTGTGACGTCCCCGCAGACTGTCTAAAACCTGGATGTAGTCTCTGTGACGTCCTACAGACTGTCTAAAACCTGGACGTAGTCTCTGTGACGTCCCCGCAGACTGTCTAAAACCTGGACGTAGTCTCCGTGACGTCCCTCACAGGTTTCTGAAGAGCTGTTGTGAAGCAGTGGGGTGGTGGCTCTGGTCATCTCCATCTTGGTAGTCCTGTCTCAGTTTTAGCCCCAGGTCTGCCTGTCATAGCGAGGTTTATCTGGCCAGAACTGTAGCTGTGGGTTGCCGATATTACTCCTGGTAGACTTTATGATTCAGGACTGACTGACAGTACTAACTGTAAACACATCATAGAGTGAGATTCACGTCTGCTTGGATTTGAAGTCCGATAGATATAAAAAATATTTTTAGTGTGAATAATAAATCTGATTTGATTTACACCACATCTCATGTAACCCAAGGACACTTTACAGACACACTGTTGAAGGTGAAACGTCTCGACTGAAAATGAAAACATTGACCTTTTGACCTTGAGGCTTCTTTTAATATTGCAAATTTATGAATGCATGTTATCTTCACCTGCAGCTGTGAGCTGACCACAAATTACATCTTGCTGCTGCTGCTGGAACATTATGGACAGATACAGCAGAATACATCACATACATTATTGTATTCAATGTGTGCTTAAATACAAGGTACATTTTTTTTTTCCTACTTCAATAATGGGGTTCCACAGGAGAATATTATGTCTCCTTATACTGTTAAATGGATTATATAATATTCAGTGGAGCAGAAGAGAGCAGAGCATATTTTCTGACATGAAGTGTCAAAATTCATGAAATTCATTCATTATGTCACACATTCACAAAACCTGTTCATGTTAGCAGAATATATGCTTCCACTTGTGAATATGTTCATGTTTATGTTCCCAGATTGTTGTGAAAACATGTTTGTCTCTGTCCAAAGCACAGATCTGACGACTTTTTACCGACGATGTTCTCGTGTTCGTGACAGAAAATCTGAGCAGTTCCATCTTAAGAAAGGGTGAATACAGGAAAAGTTTATAATAATTTAGCTTCTGCGTCATTTTTAATTATGATCCAGATGTCTTGGTGCTCACAATGAAAACAAAATTTGCATGAGTAGTTTAAATTCAAAGTCAATGCAAAGACATAAATTTGTGCGGCTGATGCAAATATGAATAATGCGAATACCAAATTTCATGCTTTCTCGACCTATGAAGCCTTTCAGGACACAGTAGAGTCCTCTAAGTTTAAATCTTTCAAATATTATACAAGTGTGATTTCTTCTGATGTTAGCAGAGGCTCTGCTTCCACGTATCAAACTATGTGCTTGATCTGCTATTTCACTAATTATCAGAAAAACGATCAACAGAGAACTAAATGTTAAAAAGAAAAATGAATCTCAGTGAGCAATTAGTTTCTTTTTTCCCAATCCATGTTTTAAATTTCACTTCATGTTTTCAAAATATCTGTCTTAATTATTCATTTAATTTTAAATGAAGCTTTTAATTTTCCATTCAAGGATCTTAAAATTTCACTTTGCATATAAAAATTTCACATTTTGAGACCTGATTTTCTTTTTGTTCTCAGTGCTTTAGTTTGCTTCTTTCAAAGCTTATTTCCTCCCCTTCGATGCTGCTACATCTTAATGATTCATCCTCATTGTCTCACCTGTCTTTGTCATAACTGGTGGATCTACTTCCTGCTCCATCTACCTGGGCGTGGTTTCAGGGGTGACAGAGCGTCGGTGGGATCGATAGTCGACTGATCTATGAGATAATCAATAGTTCAGTTCATTATGCAGGAGAGGACAGAAGGATTTATGAAGAGGACTCTGTTAATCATGTGGCCTTCGATGCCAGAGGGTGAAAGATGAACAGTTCACACTGATCGAGTGGCTGCTGGCAAGGCACACGCTGTTGAAAGAATGTGGTCAAATGTGCCACAAACCACCTCTGAATGTGGTCTGAGTGATTGGATCTCAATGTGTCCTCAATGCATCTTGGTGTGATCAGATCACCCTGGACACATGTTAATACCGGGTGTGAACAGGGCCAAGGATTCAAATTAATAGTTGTAATTACCTGTTTTAGAGAGCTGGAGGGCATAATTACAGCATGATGGTAGAGGAAAATAATAAGTGCCAGTGGAAGATTTTTTCATTTCAAATCAATGATCATGGTGAATTTCTCTTTTAGTTAACATCGTGTCCAGTTACGTTGTTTTTAAAGGACTTTTCAGGGATCTAAAACATGCATCAAATCCTAAAACTTTTTAGTTTTCAGGGGTTTTAATCTCATGAAGTACATAAAATAAAATAAAACAAAACTTGAGACAAAATATCCCAGAAACATTTTCTATTATGACAAAATATATCAAGTGTGTGACAAACCATATAGTTTGCTTTAAAATATATTGGAATATATTAAAAGTCAACGTATATACCTCACATTCAATCTTTAGTCTTAGTTTGCATAATTATATTTTCACATATAATCAGTATTGGTTGTGAAACATTTGCTATAGCATGTAACATGGGAACCATAAATGTAGTCTGACATTCTCCAGAAATAATAACTGTGTCTGAGGAGTGAAAATCCTCCCAATGACTGCAACAAAAAGCTTTTTTGGCTCATCTGTTATCGGTAAATAATGTTTAACATAGAAAAACACATTATCCATCCTAAGCACAGATATCATAGCCCAGTATGATCTGGGATTCAAACTTTGACTCTTGAACTGAACACACTGCAGTCTGTTTAGGTTGTTTTCTTCTCCGTCTGAACCAAGCCAGAGTCCAGAAGCATCTCAGTTCACTTCAGCTGCTTTCCCACAGGAACAGGAAGTGGATCATTATCCAAACCTCCACATGAAAACAAACCAGCCTAAAGGAGGGACATTAAAAGTTTAGGCGTAGCAGACGAGGCAGGTGGAGGTGAAAGTAAAATAACATCTTTGAGGGAAATCAAAGCTCGAATTTTTAATCAGTTTCATGAAGCTTAAATGAGTTTATGCTGCCGAATTCAAATGAATTGAGTAATTAATGAGTTTTGATCAATAAATATATTTCTGTTGAATTCATTTTCTTCCTTCAACTTTAATGAATGAACATAATTAGAACTCATGGAAAACAAGTTGAAAGATATTCAATACTTGAAATTAATGAGAATTGGACACATTTCATTAAGATTAAAATACATTTAAAGAATTCATACTTAAAATCTTTATTTATTCACTTTCACTTTCATACCTGGAAGCTGCCCAATAAAACCAGTCTGACATGTTGGCCGCTGAGCAGCTCCTCTGCATTCGGTTTAATTAAAGGTTTTGTTCAAGGTCAGCTCAGTTTTTGGTGAGCGCTGCCAGATTCATCCTGCCGGGCACAAACTGACTTCTTTAACCTTTAGGCCACTTTTAAAAGTCAGACTTTTAAATTCTGAATTATTTTAATTTATTGATTGAGTCAAATGACGCACTGAAACACAGTTTAACGATTAAAAAAAAACGAGAATAGTGAGACGTTCGGTCGCTCCAGTTTGATTAACGAGCTGAGCTCAAACTGACGGGAGGATAATCTTTAATAGAGAGAGTGAGAGATTAAAGATGAAAAGATGACCTACAGTGGGGGGAAGGTTAGACTGGGATTATAATCAGACTTGACTTAATAGGTTTTTAGTTTTTATCTCTCCGCACACCACACACACACACACCACACACACACTCTTTCTGTGGAGTGGATGTATGAAGGCAAATGGATACACTGTGAGACTTATGATGATGTGACTGTAAATATCCGTACAGCGGTATGAACACAGAATAAACAAAATAAACAAAATAAACAGATCATTTGTAAGAAACTGATCAAAAATGATGCTGAAATAAAAACAAGCAAACACGTCTTAAAACGTTTGGATCCCTAAAATCAGACAGTGAGGACATTTGAGCACAGTGAGGACTTTTGAGCACAGCGAGGACTTTTGTGGAAAGTGAAGACATTTTTAGAAAAATAATACAATTTTAGGGTGTGAGGACATTTTCCAAAAGTGAGGACATTTCTAGAAAGTGGAGACATTTGTCCTCGCTACCTCCAAAGGATTGTTGTGATTGCGTTATGACTTTCTTTAGGGATAATGTTGAATTTCTATTATTATTGTTTGTTTGATGAAATCAGGGATTAATTTGGTCAGTAAAGGTCCCCACAAATATGCGAGTACAAACAGAAGTGTATGAGACATTTTTCACCACCTACAGGCTAAAAGATTGAGTTTCTGTCTGAACAAATGTTTTCTCCAAATGGTCAGAATATATGAATGTTGATGCAGCAGCCACACCATCTGTGTGTGTTTGTTACAGTTTATTGAACATCAGTTTTCTGTCCTTTTCTGTCTCTCATATTCATTTACTTTCCGTCTCCATCGCGGTTTGCCGTCTTCTTCTTGTATAGCCCTCATCATCATGCTGTGATGTATCACCACGCAGCGGGTGACAAACACACTGACCTCGTGTATTACTGTCCTATTGGAGTCAAGCAGTGAAGCTGGATGAGTTTCTGTTTGTGGCCGTTGTTTACTGACGTGAAAGCATCTTGTTTCTCCGCTGCAGTTGCACATTTCTTTGGGTTTTTTTTATATCGTCTTAGTGTTTGACATTTGTCACTGCTCGTCAGTGACTGTCAGCTTGACGTCTAGACCTGCTGTTCACCAACATCTGTTGTTGTTTGTGTTTGTTCATGTCCTCTGTCATTTCCAGCTGCTCATTTCTCTGTAATAAGGCTCTGATGTGGATTTAATGATATTTGCATATTGGCTTGTAAACACTGGAATAAGTAGTAAAAGTTGCAACAAAATTTATACATTCCTGTCATACAAAAAAGTTTTTGTTTGCATAAGTCAGTTAGATTTTACTCAATCAAAATCAACATTTGACATTGACCACACATGACGAATATAAATGTCATTACTTTAAATCTGACATATTATATACAGATATAACTAAAGGTTCATTCCCAGTCCTCAGGTGAAACTAATGCCAATACATTACATACAACAAACATTAAAAAAATACTTACTAATATGGATCAATTATTATATTTATATCAACAATTATTTGATTAATTAATAAGAATTCTTAAAATTCTTGTTTAACCACCTTTTTTTTTTGCAATAATAGAAAAGCAATAATTGATATGGAAGTTTTGTTCTTTAGCATGGGAAGGGATTCAAAGCCCCAGGAGACTTTAAATTTAAATGTACAATTCAGCTGACTGATAATTTCCATACAGTCCCTAACAAACGTTCATGTACTGCTTGTCACTGCTTTCATTTTTATGAATTTTGTGCAGATCTCCTCTCTACCTGAAAATATGTTTACCGTCTGGATATTTGACATGTTTTTAAATGTTTCACTGATTATAAAAGCGGATAAATATTACAGCTGACATGAAGTCGTATCATCTGTCAGAGTTTTATAAAGGATTTCTTTCTTTTAAACAAACTTTCTGTCAAAAGTTAGACAATGCTGTTGGACGACGAGATGTTTGATGTAAGCCTGAAAGAAAGAACCTAAACATATTTTATTCCATGTGTCTCCTCCATCCCTCATCCAGTTTTAATGTTTAATTCTGTTTGATTTCTGCCCGTCAGTCTTTTCTGTTTACTTTGTCTTTTTGCTGGCTCCAAACTCTGTCTCCGAGAAATGATGTTATATCTTTGAAAATCTTCAGGAGGAAATGGGCAAAGAAATATGGGCTTCTTCAAGCAGATGATTAATAAAGAAAAAGTCAGACAACATTATAATACTTAACAGTTATCTAGTGTTTCTGTAGCACTGACAAAACATTTCGCAGTTTGAAGTAATCTAAAGAGTCTTATTTCACTGGTTCATACATAATACAAAGCAGCTGGCCTATGCTAAACATAGTGAACAAGCTAGTGTTCAGGAAATGTTGATGTGTTGCTTGGCGACAGTGCTTTTGCAGTCAGTTGTGGAACTAACTAAATGATTAAATAAACAAATAAATCATCTGTTGTCACGTATTACTGTTTAATGAATGGATGTAGAACTAGAAATATTGTAAAACCAAATATAAATGCTTATGCTATTTTATTTTTGCAGCGCTTCATCCGACAACCACAGGGTTTGTTTGGTGTTTATGTGGCCTGAGAGGTGGAACACAGGGCAGAAAATGCTAGGTAAGCGCTCATGAAGGCTGATAAATGATTAAATGAAACGACGATGATAAATGAAGCCTGCGTAGATGAATGTAACCAACATTTTATTTATCAGTTTAGAGCTTCTTTAATCTGGATTTTTGGCAGCTGGAGCGAAACAAAAGTGTTTATGGAGAGATTAAATGAAAGTGAAACTGTAAACACTGATCTTTCTCTCCGTGTCCTCCCTCCCTCCTCCACCTTTAGCTTCTCCGTCTCACAATCTTTCCGTTTATTCTCCAGTTTTTTCCCTCTTCATTCCCGTCTCTTCACCTCTGCTCATTACTGTTAAGACAGATTGGATTGAAAGTGTCAGACTGATGTGCGTTTTCAGCTGTTATGATGCTGATGGATGTTTACTATTATTATTATTATTGCAGAATTCAATCTTTTCTCCCTGAGGTCTCCTCTTCTTCATCGTTTTAATCATGAAGGGAGCAGGAATCATATTTTATGTGATTGGTTCCCAAGAGAGGCGTCTTGTTGTTTTGGCTGCTGTTTTTGAATATTTGCTCTGCTCGAGTGCCGTTGAGCAGGACGCTGAGTCACTCTGAGCTCCATTAGAGTCGTTCTCTCCACAGAAGAAGATATTAAATTTGCTTTTATGGCATTTCTTCACAGGTTTTATGGAAATTTTGCTCCTTTGTTTCTTTTTTTTATTGAGTCGTGAAACAACTTTTGTTTTGGCTGTTGGCAAATAAAAAGACGGTTTGTTCCACAGAGGTTTGTTTTTATTTTGAATCATAAAACCCACTCAGACATTTTATTCAGAAAATGAGGCCGAAAATGAGAAAACATTTCAGAGGATGTTCTTCAGGGATCTGAAAAAATATTAGTAATGTTAGTCTGAAGTCTTTTTTTATTGGCTCATTTATTTATTTTTCTTTTTTTTTTTTTTTTCCTCAAAATGAAGATTGAATATATTAGACAGACCTTGATTCAATTCAATCTGACTTTATTTGTACAGCATATTTTATACAGACAAAGTGTAACACAAAGTGCTTCTCACAATAAAACAATAACACTATCTTTTTGCAGTGAGGAAACACAAGAAGCAGGTGAAAATAGTAAAAATAAATAAATACTACTACTACTACTACTACTACTAATAATAATAATAATCGAGAAAAATTCATAATTTTTTTTATGTTGATTCAGACAAACACAGGACGTGTGAAGCTGGAAATATGAAGTTAGACAGATAAAAATTTTCCACTTTTACAAGACGTGGTTTTAAAGGTTTATCAACAAACTTTCATGAAATGTTCATGCATCACATTTCATGAACTGATCCAGTCAGTTTGTAAACTAAAAGGGTTCATGGCATTAAGATATCAGCTGCTGCTGCTGCAGGACGTTTTCTCCAACAGTTCCCTCATGGTGGTCGTCTAAAATACTTTTATTTTACTCAGAAATCATCAAAAGTTAAAAAAGCTGAATTTTCTTAGTTACCTCTAGTTGTATCCATCCACTAAAGTTTGTTCTTGCCTGTAGTGTTTTCTAACAAACAAACAGTTGACAGTTGACAGTGGGGTCTGTATCAGTAGTAAGAGGGACATTTATGCCTGAAAACAAATTTTAAAGTTATCAAATGTACGTGAGAACCATTGTCAAAAAAAAAAAAAGCCCTAAACTATGTGCATATAACTCCGACCTCCGAGGAGAACCAACAGCTTTAGTTTCAGTTAATGGCCCAAAACTTCTGAGAGAGGAGGTCAGTATGGACGAGTGGGTGAGACACTGTGAACATCATGAACTTTGAGCCTGTGGACAGTCAACGTTGGTTTGTTTCCATAACTATCATTAAATTTGGAGGACGTGTTGCCAGTTACAACAAGGTCGTGACCTGAAAAGGTAACAGAAGAGGAGGTTTTCAGGCCCGGGGGCTTGTGTTGTTGACCTTGACCTCATAAGTAATGTATTCAGAACAAATACTCGAGTACAGCTGTCCATATTTACCACAGTGGGTTTATACTCTGAAACTGGAGGCGATTCTTAGGTTCAAACCTGAGACGTAGACTTACCCTACCTCTAACCATAACCATTACTTTTTCGTATTTGGGAACGTGGCTTTTGTCCCCACTTGGACAAGCAGTCCCCAATTAACAGGTCTTTGGTCTGAAGTGAGTCCCCTAAAACATCCTCAGTCAAAAAAGACAGAAAATCATTTGTTGTGTTTTTGTGTGTTTGTGAATTGTTCACCCTCTGTGCAGCTCATTACTGATACTGAGAGGCTTCGATTCATCCCATTTTAACTTCAGTGGCCTCCTGTCTGCACACACACACGAGCACACACATCACGTGTTCCCGTCTGAGTGCTATCATTAGCGAGACAACACACTGACTCCATTTTCTCTGTGGTAGTTCAACAGGTTGTCAACCTGCCGACTCCATGAAAACTACACAATGCTGAGTCATGACACCATGCTGCGCACACACACACACACACACACACACACACACTGGTGAACTGACTTTTTCATTTCCCAGCACTTCTTCACTTGATTGATTTTTCTTTCCACCCTTTGTGAAAGCATCCAGACTGAAAATAACACTTTACTTTGAGCTGGAATTGAAGAGCAATGGCCTAAATGACTCAATGATGAGTAAAAAAACCCACACATATTAGGATGGATGGTGAATTTGTCCTAACTTATTACACTTCACGATGTGTATTATAGAGACAGCTGATGATTAATTTAAAGTAAACAGAGCTGACCTTTTCAAATGGTAATGTAGTGGAAAAACAGAAGATAAGGAGCATAAAGGTCGTATTGTAAAGCTCTCTCTGAGGGAAGCAAACATGTCGAAACAAACTCTCATTTTAAAAAAGAACTTGTCGACACTCGGACAATCAAAAGTCCTTTTGATAAACAACAACCTGTGCACTATAAACCTACATGCTGAAGATGGAAACTTACCCTAACCTGATCACTAACGGTACAAACATAGACAAACTAGCAGCTGTTAGTATTGCTGTTTCTCAGATACTTCCATCAGTACTCCTCTATGTAGTACACAGCGTACTTTCTGATGTACTGTGCTAATTCCAGCAGGGTAGTGTTGTCTCAGTTTGAATACTGCAGTTGTGAACTTACTGGAAATGATGATTGCGACACTTTACTGCTTCTTCTTCTTCTTCTTCTTTGCCAGATTTGCAACATTTGATTGCCCGAAAATAAATATAAATATAAAATATATGCACAACTTACTGTGATAACTGTAATATACAAATGTAACTGCTTCAGCTCCAACAGCTTCACTGAGGTCTACTCCAGATCCAAGATCTTTGCTGATTTTTATAGATGGATATCAACGTAATGATGTATATTTCTGGTTATTGATGACAGTTTAGACTATCTACAATACAAAGATCAGGACGGGGTCTGGATGATTAACTGAACTCACATCTTTAAAAAGAATCATCATTGTGTATACTGTGAACTGGCGTCACACCGTTTATCGTCTTTGTTGCTTCACATTTTCCAGCTTTAAATAAAAAACACACTGCGGTCATGTTTCCACTCATTGCTCATTTTGCTGGGAGCTTAGAGGCTTAAGTGTGTGTGCATATGTTTGAGTGGGAGAGGGGTGGAAATTGCTTTTGCCATGAGGAAACGTATGTATGCATATATATATATATATATATATATATATATATATATATATATATATATATATATATATATATATATATATATATATATGAATGTGTGTGTGTGCACGCTCTCCATCCGCCCTAAAGGGAAAGTCAATCCTACCACCATTTATGAGGTCACACACCTTTCAAATAAAGCAGCACACACACACACACACACACACACACAGTGGGAGTGTGACATTAAGACAGTAGTGAAGAATGCTTTCACCCTCATGAATACTAACTGCTCTTAATCCTGCCCCTCACCAAACCAGCTGCCTGCTGTCTTCACACCAAAGCCTCCAAATGAAGCATATATATGCAGGATTTCATTTTTCAGCCTGTTATTATATTAAAGTGAAAAACACCCAATAACGTTTAGTTAGAATTTAAAATTGTGTGTTTATGTTTGGGGTCAATTGTATTTTGACATCTAGTTTGTTATAATGTTGTTAAAAAAAGAAAAAGTACACCCCTTGGTTGGTTTCAAACAGACTAACATAATCTTGATTTTGATTGGTGGACCAGGCTACAGGCTACGGTAATCTTAACTTTGATTGGTGGAGAAGACTAGAAGCTAACTTTATCTTGATTTCGACTGACTGTAGATTCATCTAATCTTAATTCTGATTGGTGGATGAGACGAGATTTGGGGACATTATAACACTATTCATGCATCAGGAAGCATCGACACGTCGTTTCACGTCTGACAAACAGGTATCGTGTTTTTTTTTATGTGATACAATATTTTGTTTCTCCGAAGAGACGCAAAGACGTCTGACGGTTCTGATGCTGCAGCTCTTTAATCTCCTGACTGACTTCGAGATGTGACGGAAAGCTGCTGGATGTGGAAACTGTACAGTATGTTCAACATACAGTCGCTCAGCATCAAAGACGATCTGATCTCTGCTCTCACTCGTAGAGTTGCCTCCCATGTTTCACGCTCTCGTCTCGTGCTCTGCTCTTCGTCTTTATTCTCGTGTTCCCTCCGTCTCCTCCCCTTTCATTTCCTCTCCTCGGCTGCTTTCTTTTCATGTCTTTCTCTTTGCACTCCTCCCTTTCATTCAGCAGAAAAAGGAACAAAGTCGACCACAATCAAACACCAACAGATCGACGGCACTGACTGCGTTATCTGTGATGCTATTTTGAACCTTAATGGGGAAAAAAAATGGTTCCCCCTCAGACACCAGATCCTCTTCAAGCCTCAGATTATTCCACTTTGTGATGTTATTTTGTGATTCTTCCTTTTGTGCTTTCTCCTCAAATTGTTGCTCAGAGGCTTAAATCTTTGTGTGGTCACATAAGAAGCACAAGAAGAACATGACATCCGTATGCTGCTCTGATGCTACCGCTATGACTGATAATGCCGTTTCAAAGGAGGCACACGACACATAACTTTTCTTTTGAAGCACTTAATGAAAAGAAATCAGCACAATAGGACATATCAGCTGGTTTCAGTATGAGCTTTACCTTCTGGATGTGCTGCTTTACTGTTGCCATTTTGCAGATTTTGATCTAATGAATTCATGTGAAAGACAGCAGGTGTTCTCGTGTCACTCTGGGAACCAATTTATGATTTGAAACTGGATTTGAAGGGATTAGCGGATTAGTTCTGAAATATGGTCTTTGATTTTTATTATTGACTTTTGAAAACAACTCTTCAGTGGGGAATTTGTCTTACAGTTTGATTCTTACTGTTTCATTTTCACTGTGTTATTTAATTTGATTCATGCTTTATGCCTCTCTTTGTAGCTCTATAATCTTTAATTGTTCATAAATCAGTTTCTCCACATCAACTTTACCTTTAAACTTGATTTTAAGACTTAAAAGACTTAAAGTTGTAAATATTAGCACCTGAGTCCAAGTCTCAAGTAGTTTTCTGTTTTTTTTTAAGATTATACACAAACTCATGAACAATATCTGTAAATTAACAACCAAACTGTTATTTTTAAGTATTATGTGATTAATGTCAGGCTCAGTTTATATTTTCCAGTGTGGTTTAAACCAAACTGACAAAAGAAGATATGACAATGCAGGATTTAACTTGTACAAAGAGAAAGAAACATTTCATTAAAGAAATCTGTTTTCATTCAAATCTTTAAGAGTTTTTATATCCGACACTCTCACAGATGTAGAAACCTGCAGCTGATCTAAGATCCTTTGATGTCATGGACATTATGTCATTATGTAGTTTTCTTTTCATCCTTCTCCTTTTACAACAAGGGGCTCTTAATTTGAAAGCCTCAGCAGTGTTATCATCATGGTGACCTGAAGGATGAAGAAACCGAGACAATGGGGTAAAGAAGGATGTTCGTCCTCGAGCGATGCTTCTTCATTACCACGAACACACACTGTCATTTATTTTAACTTAATCCCGAACACACCATCCTGCTGCCACAAATACTCACTTGAGAACCAAATTTGGATTAATCCACTGCTGAAAATAGCCCCAGACAAATGCAGGATTTCCTCCTGTTGTTTGATAAAAACTGGATGTTCTGTAACAACGAATGGAGCCACAAGCTGGGGCTTTTCCAAACATCAACCTCTGTGTCTGTGGAGTGAAGCCAACATGGGAGTGCCAAAAACTGCAGTTCTTGTTGTTGTGTGAGGGGTCATTCAACCCGCCATAGACGTCTTTGTTTTGATGAGGCAGAAGTATGGCGGCAGCCACAGCCACCGCACTTGTGGGGGACGTCACGCATAGGCCGTCCATTCTTTAGACTGTCATTGGTGTTCATTGCTTCAGCGTTCCAGTCAAAAACGTGTTACTTTTCCTACTTCAAACATTCAATGCTTCTTCTTTCTCACGTCCCTATTGTCGATGACAGTGGTGGCAGTAAGTAAGTAATTAGATGAGAATCTTAGACTCGACTTAAGAAAGAAAGAGGTCAGTCACAACCTTAAAACTCGTCTTCATGACTCCATCTTAGTTTACTAACTAACCAACTTTACTTTTTAATAATCTTACTTTTAGCTCCCATGTCAAATTGGCTCTCGCTCACATGAAATGCTCATTTACATCTCACATGTTAATTTCCCCACTTGTCCCTCAATATTCTATTAGGAGAAGTGGCTCTCAGGCAGAGCACTCCACAAAAATGCAAACTAAACGCACTGATTAGTCCGCCTGTTGAATAAATGACACCCGTGACCACCGGCATAAAGACGAGGTGCAAAAGTCTTCATACATCTGCCCCCGAGTCTCTGCACCTCTCAGAATAAAAACTGGAGCTCTTAATTAGGGAGCCATTAGTGAGGCGGCGTGGACGTTGTTCCTTCATGAGGTCTTTTTGGAAGTCGGTCCTGCTCTGAATTACTGTGGAAGACTCCTAATGAGGTCTCTGCTTCATGTTTGTGTTAAATAAATCAGATTTGAAGCAGATGAAGATTTGTGCATATTTTAGTCAAAATGAAAATGTCATTAAATCTTTTTTTTTGTTGTTGTCACAATTAATAACTTATGTCTATTGAGTAGATTTTTTATTTTTAGCCACAGATTTTTTTTAAAATTGAACTTAAAGAGTATTAATGTGTATTGATAAGAATCCCAAAACAAAACATACCCAATACTTGGTACAACCATCGATACAGCAGAAAGTGATTGGTTACCACCCCCCTGTAACCCCTGAGAAAGCATGCAAGTAAATGAAAACAAACAAATTTAATATAGAACTCAAGATGAAACCAAGGAACCTAAAAATATGTCTTGATTTAACCAGAAAATGTACTGTGAAGCATCTTTAGAAATATGTGGAAGGTGTAAATGGGACAAAAGAAGTCGTCTCGCCCACCACAGACTGTCTAATCACCTGGACATAGTCTACATCACGTCCCCCACAGACCCTGGCTGACTGAGGACCCTGGTACTTTATGGGTTTAATGAATAAAAATGCATTTTTGTGCTATTGTGTTTAAGATTTTGACCTTTAAGGAAGAATAGCTCCATCAGCCTGACTGATGTGACTTTTTTCAAACTATGGAGGCATCATGAGTCCTGTTTTTCTTTGGCCTTAAAGGTGCCTGAATTGTGGCAAATAACAAGCAACATGACCTCATTTAAACACAGATGATGGTATTTCCGTGCTCTCATTCAAGTTTTTAATTACTTTTTAAAGATTCTGCTTTAATTTCCACCCACTCTCAAATTAAATTGTAACATCAATCCCTGAATGTGATCTTTTGTTCTTGTGAATTTCAAAGATATCTGTTCATTGTTTCCCATTTATTTTCTGGATTTCTGTCAGGTCTTTGTGACTATTCAGACTTCTTTTGTCATAAGTTTAGTCACAGCTGGTGATAGTTTAATTAAATTTGGTGTAATGTTTAGCTATCAACGACTGATTTGTTATTGGTGGAGACCTGGCTTCACATATAGGTAATACATGATTAAAAGATACTGGACTGCTTAATTATCCTATACCTAATTATAAAACTTTAAACAAAATTTCATTTTAAACTTTTTGGTCATTTTTTAAGACTTGACTTGTTGGTCAATGTGGCACACCTTCACCAACATCAGGCCCTCTGCTATATTGTGTTCTGTATTACACTTACACTGCAATGTCAACTTTTATGCAGATGATATCATCTTGTTTACCACTGGCTCCAAATTCATCTACTTTTAATGAAACCTACACATCTTTTATCAATATAAACTTCAGATTCAAGACAAAATATAACTCATATAATATCTAATTATATGGAGGAACTTATATTCAACACATTGCTCAACTACTAAAAATTCAAATTGGATTCTGATACTGTAACAGAGCTTTTATCTCCCTTTAAAGCATCTTGGTTATCCAACAGCCTGAAACATTTAACATATTTAACATCCGTTGTTGAGTTAAAAAGGAACAACCATGACACAAGAAGATCAAATCTGTTTTACAGACCAAATCTAACAGTTGAGAAAATATAAGGCCCTAAAAGTAGAACAGAGAGTAACTCTGTTGGCAAATTATCAACACCTCCACAGACTGTATCCTCAGTGCTTTAGTATTCAGTAGGGCAGGACAGGTAATGATGTTTCTCTGGGAAATAGATATGTAGCACTCTTACTCCTTGGGTTCATTTGGGGCACGATATCACGTCTTCTTACCTAAATGACACAGACTTTTATTATTCTTAATGACAGCAGGTGTCGATGTCTGATCAGTATGCAGGAGATGTTTTCACTGCAATAGCAGAAAAGCAAGGAAGAAGATTCACAATCGACCCTGACACTGGAAGCTTTCTTTCAGGTTTAAAAAGGTTCAGTTTGTGCATTTATACACTGCTGGGCCTTCTTACAAAAGATGTCATCTATATGCATGAGTGCACGACTATCTCAGCATGACTGCTGTTCTGAAAGTTAATGAATTGATTTTTAAAAATATACCATCTTGTGAAGATTGATATTGCTTATGTAGATGACGAAGACATACTGTGCTGGAGAAGCTTTCACCCAGCCAGACTCAGCTAGTTGCTGGTTGGAAGTTCCTTTCTATAGATGCTGTGGCATAGCATCATCCATCTGTTTTGAGTCATGTCGGCGCACAGAAGTCTTTACAATGGTTCTAAGATCATGTTGTTCTTTAGATGTTCAGACGAAACAATCCAACCTAAACCGTATAAACTTTTTTAGAAAATTCAGGTAAATTCTGACACCAGCTGAGTCCAGTTGAGGTTTCAGAGATTGCAGTCCAACATTTTTCTGTCACAAGTTATCTTAGCAAGTGTCACCTGATGTCTCCTCAATATTTATTTACCAACAGCATTGCCTCCTCGCACACAGCAAAACATTTGAATGAACAATTTTGTATTGAGGTCTGTTGTTTTTCATCTCCCTGGTTGGCACATAGAGTATTTCAGTGATTTGTTCCCATGCAAAGCAAAATTGATTTTCTGTTGCATGCATCTTTTAATGTTTATTATGTAAATGTTTTTTCACAATTTGAAAATAGAAATGCAAGCGCCAAAGGCAGTTTATATATTCTTCTGACTGTATATAATATTGATCAGTATGAGCAAAGAAATGTCAAGACAGACAGAGGAGGATGGACAGATTGTTAATATATGTATATATCCATCCAGCTATCTGTCTGTCTATCTATTCTCTGCCCACACCGCCTTTTCTCTGCCTTCTTGTCATTTTATGAACTGAATAAACCCAATTTTCTTTCTATAATTGAAATTCTGCACGGTTTAACTTTCTTTCCCTTTCTGGCCTGTTGACTCTTTATTCTGTCGTCTCCGTTTTTTTCTCTGTTGTCCCGCTCAGTAATCACTTCTCTGCGCATCTTTTCTTCATCATTTAAACTCTTGTCAGTGTTTCTTTCCTTCTGACCATCTCTACTTCTCACCACAGTCTTATCAGCCTATTTGTGATGACCTTTTTTTTCTTTGACTTTTTCCAATTCATTTTTCACTTTCCCTCCTCAGATTGATTCTCCCTACCTTTCTCTGAAACTTAATTTCTTCTCTTTGTGTTATCCTCTTCTTTTTTTCTTATTTCCTTCCAGCATCCAGCCCTCCTCTTTATTTTGCTCTCTCTCACGAGGAAAGATCGTGTTTCTTTCAGAGATTATTCCATTTCCTGAAGCCCTTACCAACATCCTAATGGAGCCTGAATTTGTATTTGTATGAGTGTTGGTAAAAAGTCTGCAGCTCTTTATGAGTAATGATTTCATCCCCACTAAAAGGATGAAAAATAATGTTGGAAAACTGCCTTCACTTGAGTAGATTTCAGAATAAATGAGAAGCAGTTATTCCACAAAAGAAGTAAACAAGGGTTTGTATTGGCTGAAAGCATTTGTTCAGGAACTGCATGGATTTACGTGATATAAAAATGTGAATTTCAAGAAGAAAGGTCAAAGCAAAGCTGTCTAGACAATTTTTTAAATAAATCCCTCTTTATTTGGGGGTCTGAACATCAGCCGTCGTCAGTCGTCTCTTCCTTTCACTGCCCTGTTTCACAGCCTTAACTCCTTTTTGTCAAAGTGAGACGTTAAGTCACCAAAGAGGCTTTTGTTAATTAACTCTGAAATGTCTTTACTTTTTTAATTTGTAAACTCCATTAGGCCTTTGTCAGGTAGTCTCATTAAAATCTTTGCTTTTTTTGGTCAACTTTCTAAAATGCAGGTTCCTGTTCTTCACTGTTTGTGTTTGTTTTTGAAAAACATTCAAAAACTTTTTGTTGCAGTGAATCACACTGACGAATCAGGATAATCAAGCCTTGGAGAGTGAGGGAGGTCCATCAGTGACAATCTGGGGACACCTTGAGCTCCAGGATACGACTTCATATTTATACAGAGACCGGACAGAAAAGCTTGACTACCTGGTAGGAGCTGAAAATATGAGCCAGTGTACCAAGTTAGCATATAGCCCTGATCGAACCAAGCTCCATTCAGAAAACAAACGTTTTGAGAGTTGTTTGATTGTCCTCTTGTGGACAGACTTGACAAAATCACCAACATGGTGTTTTATTGTAGCAATAAGGAAGATATTTACTTGTGTGAGTTGTGCAAGATGAACATTCACTTTTGCTGATGAACCTGTATGTAACACTGGACAGACTTTGGAGGTCACTGATGACAGCAGTGAACAGAATATTCCCTGAAACATTTTCTCGCCTCTATGGAGCAAATACAATGATTAATTATTCCTGGACACAAATGTTGTTCACAAAGACTCTGCGCTGTCTGATATTACAGCACTTCAGTGTAATTCTGTCAGTGTGTGTGTGTGGTCATGGTACTTACCTCAAAGTGTAGGATGGGATTATGTGCATGGGGATAATTGGTCCGTCATTGGTGGGGCTTAAAGAGATGACAGACAGCAGCTGTACTGTCCTCTCTCTCCAATGTTCCCCCCCTCTTTCTCTGACCTTTGTCAATCTTTTCCACTTTATCCATCTTCTGTCATATTCTCCACCTCCTGTATCATTATGTCTTCCAATTATGTTCTTCCCACCCTCTCCTCTCATTTGTGTCTTTAACTAACCTCACATTTTATCACTCCATCTCTCTTTACCTTCTCCCACTCGTTTCTTCCTCCTGTCTGACATTTCCATCCTGTTATTTCATCCTTCTACCGCTCCACCTCTGCCTTCTCTCATTCCCTGTGAAGAAGTGACCATATCTGGACGAGAGCATTGGACACGGCGGGCGATGTACTGTGATTAGTTTTCAATAAAGAAACAGTCGATGCAGTAACAGAATCTGGATTCAGATTTGATCCGAGTTTCGTGAGGTGAGCGGGCGTCCTAATGCACACCTGCATACCCCTCGTCTGTTTACTCTTAATGGACCATCACTTACACAAGGAACATCAGGCTGTGTGGAAGAAGACTTGAAACTAGAGATTGATGAGGTGAACTGTTTACTGAGGTCATAAATCATCTGAGAAGTTGGCTCATTATTAAGTAAGAGGGAAATCAGATTTTCCAATCCCTAAACTTTATCCATAAGTGTGGAGCACGTTCTGTTCTGCTGTTAGCTAATGTTAGCTCAGTTTGTTAGCCGGGCTGCCAGGACTGTGAGCTCAGAGGCATGGGGTGGGGGGAACGTCTCAGCCATGACGCTGCTTTGGTCCATTCTCCACAAGGAACCTGCCAGACTTTAACACTGATTTGATCATTTTTTTCTGGTTTACGTGCTTCTAAATGTGTAATTTTAGGACTTGGTTCTTCCTTGCCATTGTTGTCAAGTGCTTGCTCATGGTGGGAATTGTTTGGTCTCAAATAAAACTTTTTTTCCATTTGTATATTTAAAACAATTTCAAACAACTTCAACTACTACTTGCAAGTTTTTACCCTGTTCACCAGTAGTGTCGCCCCTAGAAGTCCAGATTTCCATGATGCTGACTTACGGTAGATGATTCAGTCTTTATGTTGCCAGAATCACAACGTGCTGCACGTGTGGGGTTACAAAGGCCTACATCACCACAAAACACTGTCAAACACCAGCATTACCAAGCACTGTTTTACTAATGTAGGACAAACTGAAAGCAGGAAAACTGTACGACGGAAGAGCAGCTGTGCTTCATATTCAGACAACGCTGTGATCCCTGCTGACTTCCAGCTATCGACTGTTTTCTTGCCAACAGAAAATAAAAATAGACTCAAATTCGTCCCCTGATACCGGAGGATTTTTCTCTCGTTTCTGCTCCACATCATCTTCTTCACCCCCCTCCCTCCCTCCGTCCGTCGCGTGTAACACGCGTGTGTGTTTGTTTGTTGGCATTTGGTGTGGCTGCTTGCCGTCTTCCTTCAGAGCAGAGGCAGAATACGACTGTCATGTTTGCTTCTGTTTCACCATCCCTCTCATTCACACACATACATGGGCTCAGCAAGTGCTGTGCCAGCTTCCTCGTAGCCTCCATGCAGTGGATTACCGGCCCCTATAGGCCCCATATTCAACCATGAAAAATGTCTCTTTCTCTGATTCATTTTCTACCTCTCTCTGTCTCACTCTTTGTGTCTTTCTGCTCATCCTCTCTTTCGCTCTGGCTCACATTTACAACTCTCTTTCTCCAGCCTCCGTCTTTGCCCTCGCTGTCATCTTCTATTACACAAGAAGCTGTCAAATCGCAGTGCCAGAAAGAGAGAACAGAGAACAGGGGAAAGGGAGGGAGGCGAAGTGTGCAGAGAAAGTTTCGAATGAGAGATGAGATGGAGAAATAAAATGAAAGAGAAGAAATGCACATGAAAGGACAAACGGTTTTCAGGTGGTGTAACGTCACCTCAGGTAGCCTCGACTCAGTTTGAACATCAATGTTTCAGAGTGTAAACCCGCTGTGGTAAATATGTACAGCTGTACTCGAGTATTTGTTCTGAATACATGACTTCTGATCAAACAGCCAAACATCAGCAAGGTCACCAACAGCAGACATAGCAGCCAGCTAATATTACTGACTAGTCCAACAGCAGTCAGCCCAGCTCGGCGTCTGTCTTTCAGCCTTTTATTTCACCAAGCTCTCACCAACCACTAAAAGTCAGTCCCAGATTTACTCTTGTCCGGCGGCTTCTCCTCTGCCATCATGTCCATAGCGGCAGCTGAGCCCGGTTACATTGCCGTGCTCACCCAGCTTGGGTTCTGGTACAACACTGGCTCTGCTCCCCGTCGGCATTCCCCCACACTATGGTGCAAACACTAAAAGCAAAATTCCAGGTTTAATTAAACTACACAGCATATTTACATATTTAAACCAGAAAAATGACCAAATCTGAGCAATTTGAAAAAAGTATGTTGCGCTGAATGCTCCTGGTGGGGTCTGAAGTCGTATGGAGAACGGGCCAAAACTGACTGTGATGTTAAAGAGCCGTGCCTGGAAGGACTGAGTCTGAGTCGTCAGCGAGAGCTTTGTGAAATGAAAAGCTGGAACAAAAGGAACAAAAGTGTAGAGGAAAGGTCTGGATATAATTTTCAAACTGTAGTTTTGTAGATGATTTCAAAAGTAGGATTACATAATCTACATCCATCTAATCTAATGCATACTGAAGCAATGTGCTCCTTTTTTCTCAGTCCAGACATTTTTTAACGTATACGGGATAAAATAAGATACCCCATGTGACAAATGACTAAATATAGTATGTACAGTTTCTCAGACTATAAGAAGTTCACATGCTTTAATATGATCTTTGATCCTGAAGCTGATAATTAACATAAAATCTACTTTGCCTCCCAATTAAGGCATGATGAATGTTTTTTTTTCTATTTTCATGAATAGCCACATCTTGAAAATATTAAGTGGGGTTTCACCTCAGCATACTAATTATGAATTATTCATATTAAAGTGGTATTTATGCTGAAATCGGCTCCACAATAAAATCCCATCTGATCATTACGTAACAGAAACTGACTCAACCATGCACAACCTCCCAGCATGCACCGTTGCTCAGGTCACGTTTGTCTTCTTCCAGTGACGGCCTCACCAGCCTGACGCCGGATGAGCCTTCGAGATTTGACCCACGGGGCAAAAAAGAGAGAAAAAATCTGGATGGAGGTTTATGAGAAAAATCAGATGTTCGAGACGCGACCTGCCGTCGACAGATGCCCGACGAGTTTCTGTCAGATGTTGCTGGTCTGTCACCGACTGCTGCATCCGTTATCGAGCAGATCGATTAAACGTCAGTTCAGGAAATATTCCTGTCATATTTTACGACATGTTATGATGCAGAAATACAATTTAAAAAAAAAAAATTCTGTTGTGTTCTCTCTGTGTTTCTTGCTTCCACATGACTCACTCCTCTCTCGTCTTATCTCGCTTGTTGTCCACTCTCGGCGCCTGCAGCTCTATTTTCTGACCACATCGTGAGGTGACCTTTCAACCCAATCAAACTCTGCTGCCTTGTTCATTTATCTCTGAGACATGAGTGTGCATGCGTAAATGTGTGTCCTGTATGTTTGTGGTGTTTTTTTTGTGTGTACACTAGACTGTCTTATCTAAATGTACTCTCTGATGATGATGTGTGCATGCCTGGAGGGTTGTATTTATGTATGTGCGTGTGTGTGTGTGTGACCAAACTCTAATTTGAGTGCCGCGTTGCTTCAAAGAACATAATGGATTTCCTCACTCCGGCCTGTAAAAGTTACATTTTATTAAAAATTATTTATGACAAAGGAATATGGAGGAGAGTGCTGGAGGGACGTGTTGAGGAGAAGCCCAAAGACAAATTGGAAAGCGTGAAGAAGGGAACAAACAAAAGAGACCACAGAAACTTTAATAAGCTCCTGAAGAACGCCAGAGTTCTACAACCTGAAGGTGATGCAAAGTTTGTCATTGTGGGGACTAGCTGTCGCTAACTGATCTAAAAATAAGTAGTGCAAGGAAGCCAAAACTGAAGAGGGTCATTTTCTAGTTCAGTCTGAGTTACAATCGTCCAATTGGCTGAACGGATGCATCTTAAAATGACGATAGACAATAAACGAATGTGAATCAGGAAGAGAGGGATGGGAGATGACAAGACAGCGAGGAGAGAGGAGGGGGGGAGGAAACTGAAGTGCAAACAAAGGGAAAGCTGGAGGACGGAGGAGGACATGGGTTTAGAATAAAGGAGAAGATGAACACAAAAAGGATGGGAGGTCGGAAGATGAAGAGAGTGAGGGAAAAGGAGAGAGAAAGATAAAGGAGAAAGAGGGTTCTCCAGTTTCAGAGTAAAGCTCAATGAACCGAACACGGGGACAAAGAAGAACCCTTTGAATGTTCAGAGACTGTCCTCAGGTTGTGGGTGAATCCACCAAACAGTGTCCCAACCAAGAGACAATATTCCTATTCAAGAACTGTCATGGGTACTTCATTGCAAATGCACATTGGCTGAACTTAATTTCAGCTTGTTTACATTTTTATAAATGGCTAATCATAAAAAGATAATTCACAGTCTGTAATGGAGCTAAATAAGCAATCAACCCTGCAAATGAACCCTAGTCGTTCTGTATATTTGAATACAAATCAAGCAGCAAACTCCGTGGCTGTGAAGTGGAGGCCAACACAGGAAGTGTCAAAAACTGCAGTTCCTCTTGTCGTCCACTTGAGGCTGGCTCCAGAAGTGAGTCAGTCTCCATAAGTCCCCATGTTAAAATGTCCAACTTCACAGCAGAAATAAACATGTTTACAGCCTGGTACAAAAAACAGTTTTGGTCTCTATAGCTAATTTCCCCGTTCATGACAACTGTACTGAGGGTGAATTTTTATACAACTCACCTGTTCAGATTATATTAAGGCTTAAAGTTATGCAGGATTAAGAGCGTGGACGCTTTGATTGACAGGTGGGTGTCGTCACAGGTGGCTTGTTTGAGTAACCAGGTGTCATTCAGCCGGTCTCAGGTTTGCTGATGATCCACAGGTTTGACCAGACTGACCACACTGAGCTTCAGAAACCTGTGGGGGACGTCACGGAGACTACGTCCAGGTTTTCTACAGTCCTGCTCCCAGCTAGGACAAACATTGCATTGTAAATCTTTGCTATATTTTACAGGGGTGATCTCATAAATCTTAATCTTTTCTTAATTTTATTTAAAAAAAAATCTTACTCACAAAATCAGTTTAATCCCATGAAATTTGTTTTCTGAATCTTCCTTTGTGAGCTCATATTTTAGTATTATAAAAAACATGCAAATGTTTCTTAATATTTGATTTATTTTTCACTGTAAACTTGCGCTCATTGCCTCTCTCCATGCGACCGTCCTTGGAGACGCTCATACAAAACACGCCGGTCTGATGTTTGAACCACCGTCCCAGAGTCTCACCATCTGTCGGACAAATGAGCGGGGAGCTCAGAGCGGAGGAAGTTAAACATCGTTCATTTGCATAAACTGTAATGTGAAACTAAATCTGGTTTCTTCAGGAAATCCTGTTTTCCTGGATGTCGTCGAGGGTCACGGATCTGCAGGCGGAGGCAGATGGTGTGTGTTCAACAGTTAATTAGCACGATCATAATGGAGACAAATAAGGAAGTTTATGATGCTTTTTCAGTTGTAGTTTGACTGTATTTCACTGTTAATCATCGTGTTACGTGACACAGGAGCGTCGCTTTGAAAAACATTTCAGGAAAATAAAATGAGCTGCTGATTTTTAGCTTTAATTGGATACAAGGTTGTGACACGCAGCTTAAATGAGCTCCAGTGTTCGATGTCCTCTGCATAATAACTGCATAAAGTTATCGTGCAGAGGGGTGTGTGCTGATTCTGGTTCAGCCGGATGCTGTTTTCAGATGATTTAATGAAGACAAACAGGCCGGATGATCGTGTCTAATGACACTGCTCTCTGACTGCAAATTAATCAACATGAATCAGCTGCCTTCAGACGGCTGCAAGAATTTAATGAACTGAAGAAGGTTTCGTACCGCAGAGACGACATATTCATTCATAGATCAATGCAGCCAGAGTAAAAATTATTGATACAAATGAGAACAAGAAGCCCAGCTCGGACCAAACACTAACAGTCAGTCCCAGATTTACTCTTGTCCGGCGGCTTCTTGCTCGCTCACTCTCTCCTTTTCTCTTCTTAGCTTCCTCCGTCAGCGTCCTCTTCACTCTCTTCTCCTCTGCCATTATGTCCATAGAGGCTGCTGACTGCTGGGCCTGAAAACCTCTTCTTCTTCTTCTTCTTCTTCTTCTTCTTCAGAGGGAAAACCAGAAAACATTTTCTCCATAAAATATGATCCAGTTTCACCAAAATCAGTGAAATAGTTGGTGGTGCGTGACTTAGTGCCGTAAAGCGTTACGTAGTACATTACGTGAGTTACATAGTGGGAGAACAGACATACTTGGCGTTTGGCTGAGCGGTGCGGCAGCAGAATAGCGAGCAGAGCACCGACGGCTTAAGTACACTGCTATAGTCAAGAGGATGCGTCAGAGAATCAACGTTAGAAGTACGTTTGTGTTACAACGCTCAAACGGTCCTTCACTGATCCCGACAGTGAAATCACTCAGAGTCCGCGACTCCCGCAGCAGGCGATCCGCTCAGGGCCGACTCAGCTCGATTCATGTTTGGCCGTCAACCCTCTGACATTTCCAGTCACTAAGCAGATTATGGAGACATATCCATGTATTCAGAGCCTTATTTAACCGGGCCGAGTCGACTCTGAGAGCTTTCCTTTTTACAGCAGCGGGGGAGGGGAGATGCTCCCAGTTGTTGCAAATATGACAATTGACTGTTTTTCTGTCTTTATCTCATTGTAAAATGGATGTTTTTGGGTTTTGGACTGTTAGAAAACGAGACCTCTAAAGACTAAATGACTCATCATTACTTGCACTTCTAACTGTGTCCTTGGTTTTGCTTTTTGTTGTTTTACTTTGAACTTTTCATGTGTTTTGTTTCTATTGTCCAGCTGTTTACTGCAGCCTTGAGTAGTTTCACGTCTTCCTTATTATTCCCCTCACTCTTGGTCAGTTTGTCTTCGTCAATGCACAAAGCCTTCAGTCTGTTCCTCGGGTTTCTAATTTGCCTTTGTGGACTTTTGACTGTTTTTTGTGCCGACTCCTTTGAATTAATTTGCCTATTGAACTGCATGACCATCCCATAAGCCTTTCAAAATATTTCTTACCCACTGAATTGTTTGTTAACTTGAAATGAGGATTCAAACTGCAGAGGCAGAATCGGGTACTTTTGGTCCTCCAGGACCCAAATTGGCATTTTAAAAAAGCACTGTTTAAAACAAGTCTGAAGTCATTATAAACACTCTGATTAACAGAATAACACCTCAGGTCTGTACGTACCCCCAGTTGGTTTGGAGTTTGAAAAGGTATGCGAGCTAAAGTTTGGGCATCCACACCCTTGAAGTACTCAGTTATTTACTTTATTACCAAATCTTGGATAAGAAGATTGATACCACTCATGTCTGTGAAGTAAATATGAAGCTACAACTAGCAGCCTGTTAGCTTAGCACTAGTTTGTGTCATCACTCCAAAAATACAAACGCAAATACGTAAATGAGAAATTGTTGTTTTACTTTGAGATGTTTACAAACATGTTATGTTTTTGTACTGATTGTGTTTTTGCAGAGATATTCACAACATTTTTATCCTCAGGAGACTCAAGGTTCACTTCACGTGTCCTGAGTCTTATATTGTACGAATATAAACCTGTTTCTGATTCTGACAGTTTGTCTTTCGACCAGAAAACCGACAAGCCGACGTGACTCAGCCTGTCACTCAGAGTTTTCCACCAGCTGTGGTGAAGATGAATGAATGTAAATGTCAAGCTTCGTAATCCGTCAAGCAAAAAGTCAGAAGTCGTTCTGGGTAAGTGATGAAAATCAGGAAAAGCAGAAACAGATGAAGCCAATGAGCTTCAAGGGAAAACTCCTGGATCACTGACTCATCATACTGATCATTGTGACGTCATTTATTTATTTGTATTTCTTATTTTACCACCTCAAACTGTGTCACGTGAATCAGATATATTCACGAGTCTGTGTGTAGGACAGTCTAAATGTACTTAATCCTGTGTCCACTGTGGATACATTTCCACCGGAGGATCTTTTCTGTCTAATCTCTTTCTTCAGGGTGGACTCACTGAGCGCGCTCAGTCAGCACTGCTCTGCTTTACACTCCCTTATTACAAGTTCTCTCTCATCTCGTGTGTTCTTATATTTCTGTCTCTGTGAGGACCAGTGTGAGTTTAGACTGTCAGAGTGAGGACATTTTTAGAAGGATGGACGTTTGGGAAAAGTTTTTTAAGATATAAATATTAATTCATACAATACATAAGGTACAGTATATACATATATGCACAACCATATTTCTGATGATCAAGTAGGATGGAA
Organism: Sciaenops ocellatus; assembly: GCA_033000465.1. Taxonomy (NCBI): domain Eukaryota; kingdom Metazoa; phylum Chordata; class Actinopteri; family Sciaenidae; genus Sciaenops; species Sciaenops ocellatus. The sequence continues at coordinate 1,329,517 of CP136875.1, forward strand.
CCCCAAAGCAAATACCCAAAAACAAGTACCCCAAAACAAATAGCTGAAACATGTCTGAAAATAATAAATGTACGTCCATACAGGCTCACTCATGCTAACATGCACACGCAAACACACGCCAATGCAGAAGTGTAAATCAGAATATACACCGAGGAGGAGTTGAATGGGCCAAACAATAAACAGAGGAGGAAGCTAAATGGATAATTAACACTATAAATAGTTATAATGGTTTCAGGTTTTCGTCAGTTTGTCTCTTCAACAGGTTGTTGATGTTTGAATAAGTGTAATGGATTTTGTCAGTGAGGTTCCTCACAAGCAAGATGTGCAAACGTGTGTACTAATGTGAACATTTTAAATGTGATCAGTACTTTTACATTTTTTTAAACGCATTTAAGAAAAAGGCAATTCTGCACATTTCATATTCAGATTGCACAAATCATCCTCATGTTTATCTTTTTTCCTACAAGCCAAACAGATAGAGAGCCGAGCGATTTCCTGTCATTTCTCTGCTAAACACCATTAAAAGGATGTTTAGACCTGACTGTACATCTCGGTGTTTGTATGTTTGTGGACGTATGTTTGCTTCCCATATCTCTCTCTTGGTTTAAGCGGCTACAACATAAAGCTCTGATAACAGGCAGATTGAGGAGTGAAGGAGTGAAGGAGGAAGGGAAAAAGAGAAAAAAGATTGACACATCTGTTTACGAGCAGAGAAAGCATGATGTAATGGAGGAGGCGTTTGGACATTTGCTTGATTTCGTTTGCACATCACGAGGCAGCAAACGAGAAAAGAATGGAAATGGCAAACTGCTCCGAAACTAATTTTCATGCTTTATTAGATTTTAATTTTAATGGAAACTCATCTCTAGTTTATTTTTTTCTTTCATGACGCTACGCTGATTTAATGATTGCACTGGTTGTTGCCTCAAATTTGCCACCTGATTTTATTGGGCTGTTTGTTGCATCTATTAAAAAAGGTCATGGCTCCAATACTGCAGTAATTCAAAACATGAACAATGGCTATTAAGGGGAAGAAAACTGTTCATTGAGCCATTTATAAAATCGAATTTTTAAATGTCAGCTTGAGTAACGGTGGTAGAAAAGCTGTATGGACTGTATAAAATGCTACAGAATATAATGACACCAAAAAATGAGTGACAAATTATGCAAGTGTAATTTCTAATAGTAGACATGGCTGCCTGAATATATGCATTTTAGTACAGCAATCATGCTGACACCTATTTAAGCCTTGAACTTTTTCCAATGATTCCAATGAATTTCAAGCACTTTCATTTAAAGCACCTTGGGTTTTATCCACCATTTGAACTTTTAGATTTTTAGAAGATCTTACATGACACCATAAACTTAAAAAAATATTTAAAAAATATTAAATTGAGGAGATAAATGCAGAATGAAGACTGCAGTTTTCAGTTTTCAGACTTCACAAAATGTATCCTGAAATCCCTGAACTGTCAAGTTTGATCAAGATACACTTTGTCCTTCACTTGTGGACAATGTGTAGCAAGAGAGTCATGTTTATAATGAATGAAAGACGAATAGTTTCTATCTGTTTCTTTGGCTGCTAAATACTCCACTATGTCTCAAGGCCTGAACACCAGAAAGGTTTTGTCTAGTCTAAAACTTCTGGTCTGATCCAAGCCGTGAAGTCACTTTGAAAAGAGATCTCACTTTTCAGTTTCAGTCACTTTTCTTTCCTGTTGAAGGCTGTGTCTACGAGCTGAAAGAACAGTTTGATTTTTGAGCTCAGATAAATTGGATTTGAAGCAGTTGTTTGATTTTGTCAGAACAGTTTTGGAAATGTAGTTTGGGGGTTTGTGTTTGGTCTTCGGCGTGAAAGGTTCAAGAAATGTGCGTTCACACTTGTGAAAAACGTATTTTATTTGAACAGACAAGAACTGCTTTGAGACAAGTAACTTTTGATTAAAAACAAAAAAACATAACTCCAACCAACGCACTTCAGAAACTTTCCAGATTGCCAATACCTTGGAGAACAATTCTCAAAAGACAAAAATCTTCTGAGATTCAGTGTGAGTTTTGTCTTTATGGTCCATGTGACATTCTAGCATACATATTCTGATAACCCAGGTTGATGGATGGATTTGCAGTACATACAAAACCTGAGCATCTGTTAGCAGCTGATTAATTAGCCTGCCACTTTGTTTTGAATTCCTCCATTGGCCAACAGCTAATCTGTTTGGCTTCTAGTCAGGAGGCAGTCGGGTTTTACGTAGAGTTTCTTCTCTGCTGCTTATTAGACGACACAAAGAATAACTAGTCTTCAAAGCATCAAAGGAGCACCGACGAGTTTACCTGCAGCACATTAAGGTCCATTAATTAGCTACCAGGCTAACGCAAGTGTCAGAGAGGAGGAGGAGGAAGGAGGCGCCAAACTGAGAGGAGACAGATGAAACATGAATTAATGAAGAGAGGGAGCTGAGAGTGAGCGCAGGGATAAAAAGAAAGTGACGTGGAAAAAAAAGTATGAAGTGAGAGAAAGAGGACTACTAATTTCCATCATTTCCCCCCTCGAGGGAATACACTCTTATATAGAATATTTCATGCACCATCACAAACATTAATGTCCACATATATGTAAAAAAATATGTAATATAGGCTGTAATGGTCGGGTATGCCAAACAAAGCAAGCAGAACACCCGATGAATGCCACTTTCAACACGTTCTTTATTGGTTGCAGTGTCTCTTAGAGGTCTTCACAGGGCCACCAACACCTGGCTGAGGAATCTGAGTCACACTGGGTCCATATTGCCATATATTAAATCAGTGTACTGGACTCTAGTGGGGTGTTGTTGTGTTGCTACAGGTCTGTCTGGCAATACAGTACCAGAGTGGATCTGAGCAGATTCCCCAACAGTTCTTATTATGAGGTGCATCGTGCAACATTTATTTTCTACGTCATGTTACATCCACGGCAGTTTATATATTTAGGGGGGTCTAGACTTGTATACCAAGGAAATATTACACTCCTCCTGATACTACTCTGGTCCCAAAAATTTGTTTGAACATGTGAAATCCAAACCTCTTCTTTGGGGTACTTGTTTTATGGTAGGTTTGACCATATGGTTTGGGGGTATTTTTCAGTTCAATTTGGGGGCAGTCCATAGAGACTTAGGTTGGGAACCGGAGGGTGGACCAAAATATGAAGGATGGGCTGGTAGCTGGAGAGGTGCCAGTTCACCTCCTGGACACTGCCTAGATGCCCTCGAGCAAGGTACTAACCGCTCCCAGGGTGCCGCTATGTGGCTGCCCATCACCTCACCATTTATATAGCACCAAATCATAATGGGAGTTATCTCATCACACTTTCCATGAAGAGCAAGGATCTGGACTATCATGTTTTGATTCCCTGGGAAAGACTTGACACACACATGGTGACTTAGGCCACTTTTGGGGGACATTAGTTTGTAACATATTCACACATTCATTGGACAATGTTCAAAGTGGGGACATGGCTTTCGTCCCCAACTGGACAAGTTGTAATTAACTGGTCTTTAGTCTGAATTGTGTCTCTGAAGGTAGCCTAAGCATGTTTCAAGCCTACATGCTGTTCGGTCTCATTCATGTTATATGAACACACAGACCCGTGATGTTAAACCGCCTCCTACATTGTATTTGTTCGTACACACTGCACACTTCTTATGCACACAGTCACAGAGAGTGTTTTAAGAGATAATCTGTTTGCTGCAGATAAGTAAATGTGGGTCAGGAAACGTTCCAGAGGCGCGTTGGATTTACGCTTCCCGTCGAGGAGGAGCTGCCTCTTTAAACTGCATTTATCTGCTCTGAAGGGGGTCTGGAGATTTAAAACAGGAAGCACACCTCACACTCCTGTGGGCTCCATTTACACAAGATGCTCTACATTGTTTAAGCTCCACGTTCTGCCTATTACACATCCCGACTGCTCCACAAAGCTATAGATTTCTTCTTGTTATGAAACTGAGCTTTTTTTCTCCCTCCTGGACTCGCCGATCAGCGAATCTAACAGGATAAGAACTTTTATCTCATGAGCTGTTAAACTTAACCTGAACACTTCAACAGTTTTACTGCAGCACGAATGTACGATAGATAGTTAAGTCCTTGTTTAACATGCAGCCCGATTTCTGGATTTTTCTGTTAGTTTGTATTTATTAATCTGTCTCCAAAGAGGCTCCATTATCCTCAATTGAAAAGCTCACCGAGTGACATGATGTACAGCTTTTTACATTCTGAGTACATGCGAGAGAGGGTGATATCCAGGGCAACATGAATAAGCGATGAGATAAGACTCTTGACCTCCCGACTGTCAGATGTTCTGAGGTCACGTCGTTTTTTTTTTTCACACGCAACACGATGTGAAGAAATATTCTGAGACACGAGTGTGGTGATGGGTGTTATGAAAGTGTTAGAGACAAGTGTTATGAGGGTGGAAAAAAAAAAAAAAACAGCTGAGGAGAGAGAGTTTATAGGCGACCAACAGCGAGTCCATCTGTTGATTTAAAAAAAAAAAAAAAAGAATGTGGCCTTATGGAAGAAACAAAGTGTTGGCAGTTTTCTTGCTTTTGTTGTTTCAAGAAAAGTGAACCAGTAAATGATACAACATAATGTAACTTTTCACATTGCTAATGTTTGTTAGCTGAGCTCAGAGCACTGGGGGAGTGTCAGTGTTTGTACCACAGTTGTTTTGGACCACCGGGAAGAAGAAGAAGAAGAAGAAGAAGAAGAAGAAGTTTACAGGCCCGGGGCGAGAGGAATGCTGATGGGAAGTGGAGCCGATGTCATGCCAGAACCGGAGCTGGGTGAGGACTGAGCACATGGTTACAAAGAAGCCTGGATATGATTGACATGGTTGTACAAGTTGTTGGAAGTTAATTAGGTTGATTAATTAGGCTTCAGGTTTTGACTGGAGTCTACACTCTACTGGTTGCAAAGGTTTTAGGGTACTGTGTGGTTTGTGTCAACAAACCAGACTGAGGCAAAAGTGTGCTTTTCTTCGGGTAAGGACAATGAAACATTTCTTATTCATGGCGAACATATCTTCCGTCTTGTTGAATTATTCAGAGGCGTGTGTGTTTAAATAGGACGAATGAGAGAGACTGTTTTAATAAAAAAGACTGAAATCCACCGTAAAGAGCTTCATCTGTTGCCATGCCAACCGATATGGTCAGAGTTCTTGCCTTCAGGCACATCACCCAGCTGTAAAATGACACCACAGACAAAAAAAAGGAAATAGTTCCACAAACACACTTAGGTTTTGTCAACATGTCACGGCAGATGTCCGTCCACAATGATCTGGGTTGTGCTCAAGATTTCTGCCTCTTCTTCGTACATCATTTAGTCAACTAAAGTTTTTAGAGATATGATGCCTTGCAATGTGCAACTTTCAGAAACACATGCAGGCATCAAAAAAGGGAATAAAAAATGAACTTCAAGCTGGTTTTAGATTCCCATACGTCTTTCGGTATGCGTGTGATCAAACGTTTTGTCAGAATCTCTCCTGGCTGGCACCCCAGAAAGTTAAAGAATTAATAGTTGCGCACAAACGTCGTCACAGCATGTCGGGCAAAAAGATACAAGCTTTTGAATGCTGGCGCTGTGGAGGAGCCAACAGCATTTGGCTGCACCGTCTGTTGATCATCAGTCACAGGAGGAAAAGACGCCCCTGAACCTCCTTTCATACGTTCTACAAGCTGTCCCATCACATCTACGGTAGTGTTGCAATGTTTCTACAGGAAAAATCCAAAAAGGACAAATATCAAAGGAGTATGACAACCAAACTAACTAAATGTCCCCACAGGAGCAGGATCGAGTGTGTTTTTATACTTTGCTGTTCATTTACAGGTTGTTAACAGATGTTCATTTAGGTTTCAAAGTCAAAAACAGGAAATAAATCATCAATTTGGAACTCGTTTTGAACTCTCATATGGCGAACTGTGTCACGTTTTGTCAGAATATCTCCTGGCTGACACTAAGACCCTGTAGTGGATATAAAAAGGTTCTTGACCTTGACCCAGGACCCTGACCCGGTCAAACAAAACGTCGCTGATGGAGCGTCTTAAGACATTTCTTCCTTTGACAATCTAGCGTGCAAGGGAGGTCCTCGGTAAAAGAAAATGGCATCACAGTCGAATCCCAGATGATCACTTTTAGACACCATCCGTCAGAGTTCATTTTTCAAGCTTGGGAATACGTGCACCCTGTTTCAAGCCTGCCTGAAATCACTGGAGTTGAAGAAGAACATATTTGTTGCACATCCTTTATAAATATAAAGAAAAAAGGATTTCTAAGGGAGGGATTTAGCAGATGGGTACAATCCCTCTGGCTGATGTTTATCCTTTTGGTTATGATGCAATAAATTGTTGGTAATATGTGTATTTAAGTTTAGAGTGATTGCTGCTCTTTCCAACGTTTAAATTGATTTTGGAATAAAGTAACACACAAAAAAACCCTGCAACTACATCGATACCACAAGAATAACCGATTGGTTGCCAGGTTTACACTTAAATGTTGTCGTTATTGGCCCATTTTATAGATACAAGTAAATCAAAATGAACAACGTACAGTAACATTGTAAAAGCGTCCTCTCAGATGCTGAAATACTTTGTTTTCTCCAGAGCTCAGGGCCAGATTGGAAGTTGTTTTTTCTCTCTCCGTGCCACAAAGGCTGTTATATAAGAGAACCAATGGTGCCAACATGTACAAAGTAGGACACACAACGAGGCTTTCAAATGGAAATTAAAGCCCCCACACACATCTAAAAAACACACACACATAGCATTAAAAACAAGCTGGTGGCATCTTACCAGCTTGATTATTACAGTCGAAAAACTTGCCCACAATGCACCGACATGCTCCGACACTGACTGATGGGAAACGTGACAGGAAATGAATGTTGCATTGAATAAAATATGTGCTGCAGTGTATGGTATGACAGTTGTGTCTGTTTCTGTCTGTTTCTAGGAACGCGCCGCGTTTCTTAGAGATGGATAGCGAAGCGGTGACACCGCCTATACATCAACCCCTCGTTTCAGCCCGATCATGAAGATGCTCTCCTTCTCATCCCTCGCCCTCTCGCCTACTTCGTGATCGTGTTGAACTGCTGTTTTTCTGTTTTGCCCTCATTTACCAAACGATGCTGCAGCTCTCATTTGTCTTTGTCAGATTCTCTTTGTTCTCTCGTGTCGCCTGGTCGTGAGAGACTGTCCGGCTTGCCTTTAAACTCATTAATTCATCATAACACCGCCGTGTTCAACCCTGAGCGCTGATGACCATCCGCTGAACAAAAGGAGGGAGAGGAAAGGAAAAAAATGCCGCCTTTGTACCGACGTCAATAAAAACATTACTAAACTGTTTTTCTGACTTTTTCAAGCTGTGAACTGAATCAATTTTCCATTTCAGTCTACATTGATCAACTCAGCAGCCACAAAGGCTCCTGTAGAGGTCCAACTTTACCTCACCTGCTTGGATTAATGTCTTGTTTTCTTTTGTTGTTTCCAATAGTTTGTCAAAGAAGCACCATGATTTCAACCCAGACGACTAAATTAAGTGGAAACAGATTGACAACGTCGCTTTGTTTACAGCCAATTTGTCATCATCCAAGACAAGAGGAGCTTGCCATCATTTTTTGCCAACCTACAGCGGTTTAATGTCTCGTGGCTCCAGTGATGTAGAAGTGCACTCCGGGGTGTGTCCGTACGTTGTCATATCACCATTTGGTGTTTGTTGGTGCAACAGGTCACATTTTTGGTGAACTGGGCTTAAAAGACAGTGGGCGCCACTTTGAACATGTATTGTAGTAAGCTGGTTAGCATAGCTTAGCTTTTATTTCGTGAATTTTTTCTTGTGCACAACTCTACTGAGAGAGTTTAACTGGACGTCACAGAGACTACGTCCAGGTTTTAGAAAGTCTGCGGGGAACATGGTAGTTGTACTATCATTTACTGGTTATATATGTCACTGTGCTATACTGCACTAAACGTTTGTTTCTGCATGAGTCGGCTCTAAATTGTTCAGATCTTTATCCGAGTCCCAGACAGAGATAAGAAGAACCCATTTACTCACGTCAAACACAAACATCTGATATACTCTATTGTTGTTAATCTTTGCTTTCAGTTACTGATGTAACCCAGGAAGAACTTTTGTCCATCGGTCCAACAGGATATCAAATGAGAGATGCTGAGTTCAGGTCCCTTTAAAAAATTAAAATGAATTAAAAGTTACAGCTGAGTCAACAATAAGCCAAACAGTGGTTTACTTAAATGTCAGTTTGGGCAGTTAGTGAAATTCATGTGTTTGTGTTTGTAGTGATGGGAAGCCATCCAAGCCCAGAGGCAGTAAAAGCAGCCAAAAACCAAACCGCGATGCTGCCAACATGTTTCATGGTTGAAACAAGTTCTTTTGTTTGAATGCAGCTTGTGTTTTTTTTTTTTTTTTAAACATGATGACTTATTTAAGTCAAAAAGTTTCACTTTGGGCTTGTCTGAACAGAACTTTTGGCTTCTGGCTCATTCACTTGTTTTTTAAAGCAAACTTTAGACAGGTATTGATGTTCTACTTACAATTCTTAGAACATCTACATGTACATATACTGTATGACCTCCGAACAATCCATTAAACACTGACTGGTTCATGCCAGCAGCACCTTGGACCCGGCAAGACTTTGTCGCCTCCTGAAATATTTTACTGTTGTTCAACCGCCAACCTGGGTATTTCCAGGTGAGTAACATCTTAAATTCAAGAATGTCCCTTGAACACAGCACGACACACTTCCATGCACCTTTAAGGTTAAGACAAGATTTATTTATTTATATGTTGAAGTTGATTTGAAGTGCGTGTAGAGAGAAACAGAACATGTGAAAAGGTGAAGAAGGAAAAAAAAGGAATAAAACTCAAACATCGAATGACTTGGAAGAAGTTCAGGAGCTGTTTAGTGTAGCACGGTTAAAGAGTCGTTGATGCTTGAAAATCTGTGGCAGAAGGAAGGGAATTAAATTAACTTTGGTGTAGCGATTGAAAAAGCCTGTCGCTTAAGTCCTAAATCTGGTGAGAGATTTTAAAGGCTTCATAAAAACACTCGGACGAGGCTGGTGAAGAAGAAAGTTAAATTTTCCTCAAGGTTGGAAAAGTTCAAAATTGACAAAAATTGCAAAAATGAAGACATGATGATGGTTTCTGTATTACAATTAATATACTTTTAATTAATATACTTTTTATTGCAATACATTTGATTCAATACAACCACAGACTGCTGAGTCAGTCTCCATAAGTCCCCATGTTAAAATGTCCAACTTCACAGCAGAAATAAACATGTTTACAGCCTGGTGCAAAAAACATTAAAATATCAGCATGTTAGCATTGGTATTTTGAACATGCTAGCATGCTAACATTAGCATGTACCCCAGAGCTGCTAGCATGCAGACTCTTAAGTTGTGTCTCAACTTACAGCACACTGCGTTTGGGTATAACTGACAGCGAGAACGCACTCGTGGACTCAAAATAACAATAACAAGAGACTCGAGACGCAGCACGACTCGTACAGTCGTACAGTTTACTCGTTTGTGGATTAAAACCTTACTGAAAGAGTAAATCTCCCAGATTACTGAAATGATACACATTTCTATCATTGTTTATCGTCTTTAATACCTCCTGCATTTTCCAGTGAAAACCATCTTAAATCATCTGTCTGACAACACGCCTCTAAACTGAGCAAAACATCACCCAACGCTGAATCTTCGCTAAGCTGCTTTTCTTCAACTCATCTCAACATACAGCTATACATGCATTTGCATTTACATGTTTCAGCTGATACACTCAATCAGAGCGTCAAGAAGAAAGGCTGAATCTCTTTTATCAGGAGCGTTAACGTCCCTTCAGCGTGGTGACAGCTCCCATCACATTTTGCATCATCAGCAGCATCTGCGAGAAGTCTGCGAGACCCCTCTGAGAAATTTGTGACACGCCTGTCGTCTATAAAAGAGAAATAATACAAGCTGCATGGGCGGAAAGATGGCAGGGTGCTTCGCTTGAACGGCACCTCATCAGCTACAGCCAGTCAGAAATATATCACTTATTTCCATCATGCCGCCCTCAGACTGATGAACACAAAGCACTGAGCGCTACACGCTTACTAAATCTTCTGACGGCGAGGCCCTGAGCTGCAGAATCATCCATCCATGCAATCATTCATCTACAGACGCTCTTAGTAAAGCAGCTGACTCGCTGAAGCATGAGCTGACAAACATGCGGGATGTACTTAGCAAGCAGATCAGGTGAAAGCCTGCACAATCTTCTGGCATATGGTTGTATTTGTGCAGGAGGGAAAAGAAAAAAAACCTGCACTCTCACATGCACACATGCATGCATTAATCTGCGTCTTTACATGCTGTGAAGAATTTAGCGGTTTGTGAGCCGAGTCGAGTCCCAGAGGTTCACTCGACAAACTGCTGCGCAAGTTCATAGCAGCTCCGCGTTCTTTGATCGTTTGACGTGTGTTTTGTGCGCCGCTTCAGGAAGTCGCAGACGATATACCTCACAGATAACGTCCAGGTTTTAGACAGTCTGTGGGAGACGTCACGGAGATAAAAATGACTGGTCAACAAGAAAGAACATGTTTGGAACAATTGGTCTGTTAATTAAGCCAAGATCTTCTCACGGCTGTGGCACTGTGGGTGGGGGATGGGGCAGTGCAAATATACTTCATTACTTTCACACTTTGACAATAATCCAAGCAAAAATAGTTGGTTTCCTCCGTCACTGTCGTGCTTACAGAAAGAAGAAAAAACTGGCAATGGGAGGATGGTAGGAATTACATATATTCTCTCTCTCACACACACACTGAGGATTTCAGTTTTGTAACCCTCCTGGTTTTATGCGACGCTTCAGCTGTGACTCAGTGTCACTTTTTCCCAGGGAAGGTTTCCACATCCAAATGCTCCTAATTCCACAAACGTGACACGAACACGTTCTAACAGCGCGGCGATGGGGCGAGGTTATGTGTAATTTTTATATATCAGCGGTGCATTTCACTGGCAAACAGATCTAAAGGGAGTGATGGACGGATAAAAGCGGAGTTAACATTAACATAATGATGGTGGGAATGGAGGGGAATAATGGGAAGAATGGGAAGAGGGGGGATTGATGCATCTCTCCACGAGCACCATAATGTGAAGGAGGAGGTGGGAAAAAATTACAAAAGATTGAAGGCGAAATGACAGAAATCAGAAAAACAACACAGCTCAGAGAGAGGAGAGGGTGACGGACAGGAGCGTAATAGAACGAGGTGAGTTATTATAATTATTAGATGAGAGCGACACCAGGAGAGTGAGGACGGCGATGTGCAATTACAAATATAAGAGATGTTATATGTCTCACAAAGTGTCCCGACAGTCGGTCTAACATGGATATGAGCTGCAGAATCTCCCACCATGCTCTGCTTTAATGCAGCGAACAGCACAGGAGATGAAACTTTAATTCTCCCGCCGGGAAATCAGCTTCCTAATGTACAATTTCATGCATTCATCCTGGATGTAACATTAGTATTAGCATTGAAAGAATGGATGCACTGTAACACAAAACTCCAGAAACTGTCTCGTAATTCTTTGACTTGTCATTCCACTTTTATGTTAGACACTGATACACTACTTTATTATGATTGTTATAGGTCACATCTTAGTGACATACGAGCTGTATTTCCTTTAACGCACCAGGAAAAGCTCGAAAATGAGATTAATGAAATCTGTGCAAAGAAGATGTTATTTATTTCTTCCTAAAGAGATTTGAATCATATTTATTAATATGTTAAAATGGTTATTTATTGAATGTAAGTAAGTTTTTCGATGTGGATGTTCCTAAATCGTGAGATTCTAAAGTCTTGTTTCTTTCTCGAGACTTAACGTCAATGTTAACCCATCAACCATGCCAAACCTAACCCAGACTAACATTCAATGCATATTTCTAATCTTGTTTTATTTCACCCAAAACCATGCTATTAAAAAATTGTGCTTGTGTCAGACTGTCATGGTTTCAGTCATGTTATCAGCTCTCAAGGCCATCCTCTCAATCTAGACTCCACCTTTTAGAATAGATTCTGTTCACGGTGACATATCGCAGTATGTTTAAAAAGTAATAACAATAACGATAATGATTATGGTTAGTACGTGCTGCCCTCTCGCCCCCATGGACGGAGCTACTGCCACTCCAGTTAGCACAATTTCCATAGTAAAACAGCCAATTCCACCTTAAGAGAATTGGTTCTTTTCATGGTAACATATCACAGTGTGTAGGATTTAGAAAATAACATGAATATTTGGAGTAACTTAATCTGGCTGCTTCAGCGTTAGGATGCTGGTTATACGTGGTTTAAGAGGACATGTTCTTGTCACTCTTGAAAGACGCGTCTACATCAGAAGAAAGGAAGATGCTGTGATAATCAGACTTGTAAACAACGTGACTAATTAATTGTTTTCTCATTATCTTCCGATTGTCCTACGGAAAACTGAAGCTATCGAGGGCATCAGCAGAGATCTTCCTAATGTATGTAAATCTATTTATAGTCTATAGTCACAGTCTAACCAGGCGAGTATTTGATTAGTTTCAAGTGTCTGACGACTGATTGGTTTTTCCTGCTGAGCGTCAAGGATGAAGATGATTATTATTATTATTATTACTGTCACTAAAACTGTTTACATACTTGTGTTCAGTTACAGAATGATTAATAGTCACATCAATGGTTACTTTTCAAAGGGAGATTTTGTTTTTAGTCGTAATTAACAGAATAATTAGGAGACTGTCCATTTGAAGGGCATTAATGACTGGATGCAAGAAAAAGTGTTTATTTTCTCCAGTGAGCAGGTAATTAAAGTCGACATCAAAAAAGAAATCATCCAAACATTTATCAACTGTTCCCACCCACCCAGGAGATGTCACACTTCTTTCTTGTTTCTTGATTAATCTTTTAATGGGAGTTCGTTAATCTGACAGTTGGTGTTTGTCATCTTCGTTTACTGTCTCTTAATGTTGCTTTTATTGCAGCTGTTTGATACTGTCACTATGATTAATGCAAACTTAAATAAAGTTTGACGTGCAGAAATGAGACACCACCCAAAGGAGAGAAAGAACACAGACTCCTGCCGTCGTTCTGTATTTTCTTTCTGCGTCTTGTCACTGAATGTCGAGGACAGAGCAGGACACCGCTCAGTACCAGGTGCTGCAGTGTCATTAGTACTCTGCTACAGTCTGCTGTGATGAGCCACGCTGTCTAAGCAGAACAAAATGGATCACATTCGACCTTCCGTGGAGGTTGTAGAAGTTCATATTTGATCCATTCCTTATTTTGATGCCAGGCACTTCATGGAGCTGACTTCTAACTCACAAACTCACATTTAGCTGCCTACAGATTCTCAATTAGGAGGAGCTGTAAGCTGCCAAGTAGCTTTTCTTATCTGAGTCTAAAGGATAGAGGGTGCCCTATATTGTAGTATAGCCCTTTAAGGCAAGGTCATCCGATCATTGGAAGTTTTCCAGGAACTGGTAGGAAGGCTTTGTGATTCATCCAGGAGGAGCTGGAGGATGTTTTTGGGAGGAATACTTTGCTTAGTCTGGAATATTTCAACAAAACTGACTTGATTTTAAACATACACTGTGCACTTTCTGCCGCCATGGGTCTCTTTTATCAGAATCAAATTTTTGATGATGCTGCCGGTAGCATGGGGATAAACCAGCGCTGCTGATGAAAATCTGTATGACGTGACTCGGGCAGAATTAGTTCAGGGACGATGTAATGTACTTAAGTTTCATGAACCTATGTCTCCCTTCCTGACATATTCCATATTACTCCAAAAGTTATAACAGGCGGGTGAACGAAACACACCTTAAAAAAATATTGATTTCTGGACAACTCAAAATTTAACATAGGTGTCGTTTTTGGACATTTTAATGCGGAAATATTCCATATTATGCTCTAACGTGCATGATTATATGTGATGTTGCTACAAATCAATTTTCAGTGGTGGATTAATACACATTTGGTCGTGTAGTGAATAATACTGGCAGAATGTGGCTGGCAAGAAGAAAACTATCAACAGATTTATCATTCACTCACACAGCATCATACTATACTGCTTAAAGGACTAGTCTGTAGGATTTCTGCGGGACTACAACGCCTGTAAAACATGCAAAAACACCTAATGATAGTGTTTAGTTTGTCCAGTCTGGACTCCTGCAGCATCTGTAGATATAAAAGTCTCATTCTAATGTAATGAAAACACAACAGTTCTTATTTTCAGGAGGTTATACACTAATGAAAACTTAGTTGTGAATATTATATTCTATTTCTGGCATATTCTGTAAATAGAGGTCCTTTAATTACAAAAAAACAGTATAATACCGTACATTATAAATACCATTGTTTTACTGTTTCTATTGTTTCCACATCTTACATGTTTGCATAACTGTTGCGTCCTGCTTGCAGCATTGTAATAGAGGACAGTGTTGGACACACAAACACAATAACCTTGTAGTGTCAGGAAAAAAAGAACAAGGTTTCCATTTCAAAGTGCTTGTAATTCTTCAGACTTCTTTCATTCCTCCTCACTCTCATTTCTCAGCAGGTCAGAGTTAACATTTCACAGCCAAACTTGACTCCCCACTGCTGCTGCTGATGACGACGTTCACAGACCTGCTGGGATCTGATGGAAACTCGCAAAAGATTCAACACTGCGAGAAGAAAAAGATACTCTGTAAATCGAGCTAAAGATGTGTTTGTTGAAGAAATGTTCTCAGCTTTCATGATCTTCTTTCCTCCATTTCGGGGAGTGGGGAAGATTAACTCAAAGAAAACCAGATGAAAAGATGATCCTCATTAACATCTGAGCAACCGAGGCTGTTAGAGTCAGGAAACAAAACGATTGGATGTATGGAAAATATAGAAGCTGCTTTGCTAATGGATCACGAGGGAATTCCTAAATCAAAAGGGTTCATCGACTATATGGTGAAAGATTTAGGAGGCAATCTATGTTAGCATTAAGCTCTACATACAAATGAGACATGCTAACTTTGGCATGACTTTGTTTAGGTCATACAAAAACTTGTAAATAAAAAGACTATTTCTTGGCCAGGACCAGTTGCC
Organism: Sciaenops ocellatus; assembly: GCA_033000465.1. NCBI lineage: Eukaryota > Metazoa > Chordata > Actinopteri > Sciaenidae > Sciaenops > Sciaenops ocellatus. Next base: position 1,344,656 of record CP136875.1, read on the forward strand.
TGTGAATCAGTGCAGGTTCCAGGAAATGCAAAGCTAAATTTGGTAATCAGTTGGATGGTAAATGAGAGTGATGTGATCTTCTCATCTAACTCTGGCAATAATATAAGAGTTTATTTGCCTCTCAAGGTTTTCCTTGAATGCTGTTACTACTCAGCCAATAGCAAGACCAAGTTAGCTAACTTACCCCACACAGAAACACAAAATTCATGACAACTAAACCTGACCTAAACTTCAAATTACAGCCTCATTTATTGAAAAACTCACAAATGAGCTAATGATATCCACCCAAGACAATAGTTTGCTACGTTATCTAGCTAGCAAGTCGTGAGCTAAGGTTACCCAACCAAAAACCACAATATCATAATATATTTCACATGCTTTGCAGTAAGGTAACTTTAGACGTGATGTTTGACTCTGTCTCGTAGTGGGTGCCCGTTGTTTGTTGCTGTTAGCGGACCCTATACTGTATCTAAGCTAATGTTAGCTAATTTTGCACTCATTTGACATTCAAGGGAAGCAGAGCAAGAAGGCAATCTTCTTCCTAGATATCAGACGTTCAACCTGCCAGGAACAATGACGGTGCACTTCCACACTGCCATCAGTCCATCATCACCTCCACCTCCTCCATCGCCATAGGCTGCCACTGCAGGGGACAAGGGCAGATTGCAGTATATCATTCACTCCAACAATAAGTTGATTGGCTGCAATCTTCCATCCTTTCAGGACCTGTATGCCTCAAGCCCCCTGAAGTGTGCAGGTAAGATTGTGGGGTGACCTCTCTAACCTCCAGACACAAGCCACCACAAAAGCTGGTCTCATTAATAAGACCCCCGCTGACACAAATATTCTTCACACGGAACTTTCTTTTATCTTTCTCAATATATTTCTTACTGTGTTTATCGTCGCACCAAGACAACTCCCTGTATGTGAAAACCTACATATTAATAAACCTGATTCTGAGGAGTTATTGACTGTAAGGAGAATAAAAGAAAGCACCTGTCAAGTGAGTCCAAGACGATCTGATCAAATTATTAAACTCTGTCTATATAATGCATGACAGGCAACTGTCAGGCGACTGCCAGGTTTTAATGAGCTCAAAAGTGATTTGGTTTTGCGTTTCATTACTAGAGCTACAAAATTAAATACATACTTTGATGGGTTTATTTTTTAATAATTTAATGTGGTTTACCTCTACCCCCTCACACAGACAATCCTTTGCAGCATTCAGCATTCCTTCACATCTACATGAAAAAACACATCTCCTCCCTGCTGTCCTCTGTGATAATTATTAACTACAATGCTGCGCAACCTTCAAAATTCACCTACGTATGTCAGGCATGACGCACACATACTGCATTCCTCAAGAAACAAGAAAGATAGAAAACGTTCAGCAGGAAGAGAATTTCTTTTCATAGGATTGTAAGTTCATCCAAACTGGACAGAAATAAAATAAAACCCATCAAAACCATCTTCGTTAATCTTTCACCACAAAAGAAAATGACTCATTCAAATGTGTCATTCTCTGCTCAGGACACCATGACTACACTGTATCTTTGCATAGCACATAGTTGCTTGTTATTATGTAAATGTTTTGAATCTTATGTGTATATAACCTTTTTCAAATCTTGTTTTTGAGTGTAATAATGAACCATAAACTATCTTGGAAACAGCACACAGTCTGCATAAAGAGTGCAGAAAATGTGTCCAAAAGCCAAAACAGTTCTGGACAAATCTTTGGGTTGAAATTTTCTTTTTAAAAGAGATAGGAAATAAATCATGCTGTTGCTGTGCTGCAACATCCAGTTTGAAAGTTTGTCAACAAGTTTCCATTTTTTTTTTTTTTTTCAAGGCAAAAGGGACCTCGAAATTGGAAATTTGGGAACCTCTGACTCTCTGTCCCTCTGGCCGGCAGCCAAAAAAACACGAAGCTTATCCCTCCAGACTAAGAAAAAAGATTCACACTCTCATGGCAGTGCTGCTGGAAGGCAGTAATGTTGTTGGCAGCAACATTAGCAGCTGTCATTAAATAAAAAACAAGTCTTAAAGTCAATGTGATGGAGCTTTAAAAGGTTTGATGACATCCTGCAGATGTCCTGCAGATGCTCATCTCTGCTAATGCATTTAAACTGATGTCTACTATTGAGTTTGCAAAAAAGAAAGTACTGAGTAGTGAGTGGTGGCCGTGAGGGTCAAAACACAACTTCAGCTCAGAAAACACAGCTTTGAACAAAACAAAGAAAGAAATCATTTGGCTAACTGTTGATTAGCAAGTTACCCACAACTTAACATGCAATCTGTGTGTTTCCTGTTAAAATGGTTGGATAGGAAATACAGCAGCCTACCGAGGTGGTTTTCCTGCCGGGTTTGGCTCCTGGCATCCCGGGGTTAGTTAGCTAAACGGGTGACCGAGCTAACCACAGTTAGTGGTTTGCTACTTAGCAATCTTTCCATCATAAAGTCTGTAAATCACCTCGGCAGTGTAACGTTATCTCGTTAACCTGTTTCTGTTGCCTGCTAACGGCAGATTTCACTTACTAGCAGTTAAATAGTGGTTATTGTTGTTGGACCCCAGAGGGGTTAACCCTGAAGTCAATGTATTTATCCTAAATAAAAGGTTTAACCTTGTGAAGACAATGCAGTGTGTGGTAAGGGTCCCCATAAACTGGCCACTTCGAGACACTGTAAAATGAAACTGAACTTTAAATTTTGTAGTAAAACATGAGAAAACAGTAGTATTGTTAACTGTAATATTGACTGACAAAGCTGCTTGGAAGGCAGCTCTACTTGCCACTACTATCATTAGGACAGTGATTCACTGTCACTGAACGGAAACACACCACGGGGAGCTTTGTGGTGGAGGGACGCCTCACCGAGCTCCGAGCTAATCCTTCAACGTTTGTGATGTGTCGACAGCAGCCGAGTTTCATTGAAGCTGCGGAAGAAAAGCTTCCAATCTCTCACAAATATGCAGTGAGCTTAAACTCTTGTATCAGATGTGATTGAACACCAACACAAGACAGGCAGCTATTGAGCTTTCACTGATTTCAAAAGGGAGCATTTCCCTCACAGCATAACGGCTACAGCGGAGCTTTGAAAGTAAACGACAGCAACCGAGGACGAGTGGGATGTCTGTCAGTTTACACAGATTACCGTTTTTAAATCCTCCTTTTAAAGAAAAGTTGCCAGAGCAGTTGTTTGGCATCACTCACAGATACAGATTCACTTAGTTCAGCTGTTATTACATAAATTTTACAGTTATTCTCCACCCAAACTCTAATATTTTGACTCTTACTTACAAACTCATCCTTAGAAGCAGATACTAATATCAGCATGCTAACATACTTACATAACAATGCAAACATGCTGATGTTTAGCGGGTAATGTTTACCATGGATTAGTTTAGCATGCTAACATCGGGTCGCGGTGACTTTTACACGTAAATTTGACGATCCTTTCAAAAACAACTGATCTTGAAATAATTGCAAACTTCAGTAATAATTAGTTGTCTCTCATATCTGCTGTAAGAAGTATTTTTTCCATCTTGTATTTGAGCTGCTTTTCCATCATTATAATTCCTCTGTTTGTCAACTCCATGCTTCCTCCCCTGACAAGCGTTATCAATGAATGTTGTTTACATGTTGTGATATTTTCTCCACGGAGCTGCCTTAATAGAAAAACCGACATTTTCCCTGAGTTCAATTGCAACACATATTTCCAAGACTGATAAGACGGATTCTGTTCCGCAAACAGATTTCATCCATCCAGGAGATGTTTTTCTGAGCGTGAACGCTCTCTAAATGTGTGGCATGTTTTTAGGAAGAGAGTTTAATAGTATAAAACATTATGCTTGTCAGCAGTAGATTTTCCATTAAAATGATGTTTGTCAAGCAGATTCATTTCCATAAAGCTAAACAGAGAGAGCTGTATGTTTGCTGTTTTCACACAATTTGTCGTTGTTGCCTCATCGTGCTGCTGCCGTCAGCGTGACTGTTAACTGGTGGCAGAGCGGTGAAGACGAAAGAAAACCACTGGAAAAACATTGCCTGATTCTGGGTATTGATTTGCCTCGTATTATTGGAGTAAAGATACCAAAATGTGTTTATTTTCAGCAGATTTGTACTGTTGTAAACTGATTTGTCTTGATGTGTTGTCAGTTCTTTGTACTGTTGTTGGTTTTAACCCTGTTGGATTACCGAGCAAACTGTGCCACATCCACAAATCTGAGCTCAAGCTCCAGTCTTCCATATCACGGATGTCATACACAAGAACAAACAACAGTATAACTACATTAGAAAAATAACATCCAGTTTTTATATGGAAAGCCAGCGCGACCCCATCAGTCCTCCGTGTCGACTCTTCAGTGAACTGTCCCTCAGAAAATAGCCTCCGTCTGGGACGGGAGCTCCAGACACTATGGGGTCTAAAAGGGTTAAGACTCAACCCCTGAAGACAGCCAATCTCAAGCAGGACTGCCTTCCCACAGGTCAGGCGGTGCAGTCTTATTTATGTATTATTCAAAAACCTGAACCTGTCCCGACCCGCAAACCGCCAACTCTATGCATCACCGTAACTCCAAGCGGCTGCCGGGAGCTGCTCGAAGCTTCCTTGTATTTCCTCAGTGGCGAAATACAACCACACACAAAAAAGGTTTATATACATGCAAATGTGGAAAGAGGGTGGAGTGATGGGCAGCCATGTAGCAGCACCTTAAGAGAGATTGGTACGTTTGGTACCTTACTGGACCAAATTGCATTTTCTGCTCTGGGTGTTCGGTACCGTAAGAAATCTTCCATTTTCTTCCACCTATCCAGGGTCGGGTCGCAGTGGCAGCATGCCAAACCATCCCAAACCTCCCTCTGCCCAACTGCATATTCCAGCCAAGCCCTAGGACATGGGTCCAAACTGCAGCAAAACATAAACATTCATGTGAAACTTTGCTGAAGGTCAGAAGTGTAAGGATTAAAGTTACTGTTAGGATAGACAGGATGCTCTTCACTTTCACTTTGACGTCTTCTTCTTCAGCTGAGTGGGAGGAAGGACTCGACAAATACATCTCGCACCCTGCAGGCAGAAAATGTTGCATATTGTATCTTTTGAAAAGAAGTATTTTCCTCTTTTATTTGTCTTCGCTCTCTCAGGCAGCTGTCATCGTCATCTGTGCTGCATGTTTTCTGTGTTTTAATCCCAGGCTCTGTGACTGGCAGGCTCATTACAGCGAAGCTTCAAACTCTGACGAGGAAAAGAATCGACTGAGCTGCCGCGGTGACAAATATAGACCACGGACATATTAGAGTTTTCAACAGCGCTACCAGAGAGGTTTTAGCGGAGTGAGAGAGAGTAAGAGGGTGTTAGCGTCTGTGTTTGCATGGCAGAGTTTTATGACAACCGTGGGAAATGAAATTCCCTTGGACTGACTGATGGATATTAAAACATCCCAAAAATGATGGAAAGTAAGACCGTGTATGACCTATATTATATAAGACAGTGTGTGTGTGTGTGTGTGTGTGTTGGGTAGATGAAGCCTTAAGCCTATTCACACTCTGCTGGTGGTCCTGACAAGTGTAATCCATCATCTGACGGGAAATTCGGGAACCAAAAGGATCCAAGTCCTGCAACTTTCTGCAACATCAGGGACAGTAGTTGTGTTCGTGTTTTTAAAAATGTATCAACATGTTCTGAAAGTGAAAAATGAAACTGAAAATGACACATACGTCCAAGATTTGCAAAGGCAAGATTGTAGATGTTGCAACAGTTGCAACAAAATGTAACACTTTCACCAGATTTTTACCAGTTTAAACTTTGATATCTAGAGATGTTTTGAGCTGCAAATCACCAAAGTCCAAGCAAAAGTTTCCCGAAAGTGAGATTCAGGCCTAAACACAGACTCTTACGTCGTTACGACGTAGTTTCTGTGACATCTACCACAGTCTGTTTTTAACCTGGACGTAGCCTCTGTGAAGTCCTGTCCTGACACTAGACACCTGTGACAAAACCCACCTGTCAATCAATGCGTCCATGCTTTTAATTGACATTTTATCATCAAGTGCACCTGTATGCCTTTACAAAACCCCAGATTATGCTCCCAGTATGGGATAACGTGTCATTTAACACCTTCTAAAGTTTTTTGCACGTCATTTATCGCCATTACAGGAGCCGCATTTTACGAGTTTTGAATGTGCAGGAAAGGAGTAACTTTGTCATCATGGAAACGATAATAAATACATAGATAATGTTGTGAAAGACTCCGTTTGGTTAGGTATAGGCACAGCCTCCAACCCCAAACCTCGACCATACACAGACTTTCTCGCTCTTTAAACTGCCTCTCTAAACATTTTTTCTCAATGACACATTCATGTGTAATCTCGCCAGTATAAATCAGGAGAAACTGGCGTGAAATGACATGTGAAGAACAAAAAATGCATTGTGACAACACGCAAATCAGCACATTTGTTATGTTATTTCGTACACCATTGGGTAACGGTTGGACACACAGGACAAAAAGGCTTTGATTGTCACGGATAATAGAGGTAACCTGTGCTTGTGTGTGCATGTGTTGCACGGTACAATGATTAATTAAACACAATGTCTCCGCTCATCTGACAAACAACACAGAGCGCTCCTAATAGGTCTTTTAATGAGGTCAACTCATGAGCTGTTGAATAATCTATTAAAGTGAAACGTATGCGATAATCCTGCACGCCATGTTGGATGTATGAAGTTGTCTGATGTCTGAGATTATTTCTGTCTTTCTAGATGTAGATGGATAATTCTGTGGAGTGGAATAAATGAGGAAAGTCCAAACCAACAATTAATGTGCAAGTATACACACATATCGTAGAGCCTAATTATAATTTTTCATACCTTTTCTTAGTTGGGTCTCTCACATGCAGTTAGCCGTTCATAGAGATTAGCACTCTCATCTCATCATCCTTGCATATCAAGTTACTTAATGGACTGCAGAGGATGTCTTGTTTTTTGAGTTTTCTGGAAATCCGCTGGCTACACCAGAAGCCCAGGAAAATTGGCCGTTGGCTCCAGAGGTTAAATCGTTATCAGTCAATAAATGATTGGTTTCAAGACTGATAGATTAATCAAAGTCCAACTCTTCCTTGAAGGTCTTGTAGATCAATAATTGTTTTCTTTCCTTCCTTCAGATTGCTGACTTGGTGAAAACCCATTTTGTTTTTTCAACTTTTAACTTTTTCAATTCTTTTTTATAGATTATTTTTGATAGGACCAGCCAAAGAGAGACAGAAAGCAAGAAAGGTTGTATGACTGCGGTAAGGACTTTTTGTACATGGGGCCTCCCTTTTTTCTGACTTTTTTGAGGCTTAAATACTTAAATACGTTTGTTCAGTTTCTGTTCATTTTCACACTTTTTTCTTCAATCAGACAGTTTTAAATTGTTTTCTTTGGGGTCTGGCAGCGGGTGAGGTTATTCCTTGCCAGGTTAACTGCTGATTCGGCTGCAAAAGCCTTGGCAATAGCGTCGGGTAGCAACAAATCCCAGTTCCAGAGTGCTACTTCATCTAGCAAAAGTAAAAATTAACCTGAAGTCCAGGCTCGCACTCATAAGCTTGGATATCCATTATGCATTTTGTGGATATCTGCTGGCTGCACCAGAAACTGAAACAGCTAAAACAGCTCAGATAGTTGTTTCATTCAGTAAGAAGTTTTCTTTCTTTCAGTTTGCTGACTTTGTATTCTGAAGTGAAAACCCATTTTGTTCTGTCAACTTTTAACTTTTTCCGAGTCTTTTTTTTGTAGAGTATTACTTACTAGAGTAGCCTTCCACCTGCTTTGAAAGTTGCTGTTCTCAAAGTCAACTTTTTCGTTTGGACATTTTCTGCCGCTGACCGCTGATTAGTGTGCCAATAAACAACCGAAGCTGGTGCACAGGTCTTGAACAATGACAGCATCTTGTTTTACCTGTGTAGCGGCTGTTGCAGTGCATTGTGGGATTTGTAGTATGAGTGGTGGGAGTGTGATTTACCATCGGACATTAATAATAGAAAGATATTCAAGAAATTATTTTGAGTTTCACAAAATAGGTTTTTTTTAATTGGGTCATCTGGATTCACGCGCTGTTCATAGAGATTAGCAGTCTCGTGTCAAGTTGGTAATCGGACTGCAGAGGATGTCTTGACCCAGATATCCACTGATTACACCAGAACCCCCCAAAAATTAGTCACTGGTCCCAGAGGTTTAATCATCTCTAGATGATTCATTGGATTCTGAGATCAATGGAAGCCGAACTTTCTTGAAGGTCCTGTAGAGCAATAATTGATTTCTTCAGTAAGAAGCTCTTTATTTTCTTTCCGTGTGTTGACTTTGGTTTACAATGTGAAAACTGTCAGCCGCTATGTTTCCTGCAACAAGTTCTTTCAACTTTTAACTCAATTACTGGGCCTCCCTTTTCTTTTAATACCTAGTTTGTTTCAGTCAGACACTTCTAAGCTGTTTACTTTTGGGATCTGGCAGCGGTTGAGCTTCTGCTTTGCTGGGGTAACTGCTGATTTGGCTGTATAAGCCTTGGCAGTAGCATCTGGTGCATGTTCCAGAGCTGCCAAAAGGTAAAAAATGAACCTACTTGAGCTCTGACTTGCAGACTTGAAGGAAGTTTAATCGAGTTCCCTTCAGTTGTCTGTCAAAGGGATTCGGTAGTAACTTCATTGCCAACAGGTATGCAGTATCACAGCGTCATGCCATCCTGATTATCTTATTATTATTGTTGTCTTATCATGACAAGACAGATGACCTGATACTAAAAACTAACGATAATTACACCAGTGTACTCCCCAGGTGACAGCATGCACTCAATCATACCCAACAACAAATGTCTCCAGAGATGGATTTCAACTCTGCGCTGACACTCCGTGATAATTTGAATATTTGGGAGCCTCCATCGTGGTGTTGATCCTGAACGCTCTGCTGACTCCATCCTCTGAGCTATTTCTTCAGACAAGACAGTCACACACAACTCCTGCATGCCAAGACCACAATGCACCATTGTTTTCACTCTGAGTTAGTGACCTACCAACAAACACACACTTCACCACTCGCACATAACACCTATACAACACATACACACTGCATGCATGGCTGAACTGAACTCTGACACGCGAAGTTAACATGCGATATCCTCATCACAGCATGCAGCACATTCACACTTGCATAAGCTCTCTCACACACTCTTGCCAGTGGATATGAACCAGGCCTGACGACACCGATCACACATGACTGGTCCGTGTAAACTGTTACCCACAGCAGCTGGTCGACTCCAGATTCTTCAGATTTCTCTCGACAAACTTTGACTTCATCGCAGAGTTCTTCACGGCACTTTGATTGTGAAAGAGCAGCATTAGTATGACTCATTAATATACATGAGTGTGGCTTCACAGTGGGTTTTCTTACACTGTGTACATTATGCATGTGTGGTGGTTTTGCTGTACTGTAATATATTTGAGATTTTATCCATTCAGAGGAGTACTACACATAAATTGTGTTATTTAGTAATAATGTAAAGTTTACAGATTTATTTTTTAAGATTTTTGTTCTACGTCCAGGTTTTAGACAGTCTGCAGAGACGTCGTGGAGACTACGTCCGGGTTTTAGACGGTCCGCGGGGACGTCACGGAGACTACGTCCGGGTTTTAGACGGTCTGTGGTGGAAGTCACGGAGACTACGTCTGGGTTTTAGACGGTCTGTGGTGGAAGTCACGGAGACTACGCCCGGGTTTTAGACGGTCCGCGGGGACGTCACGGAGACTACGTCCAGGTTTTAGACGGTCTCTGGGAGCAGTCTCGGAGGGTGGGAGCTAGCAGAATCTGGTAGTTTAGTTACTACACTAAAGGTGTATTCTGTGCAGTTAAAGCAGACTTATTAAACATGAGCGACAGCTCGTTAGTTAACGTGATACTCTGCGTTTCAGTATCTCCATCCTCAGCTTTCTGTGTGATGGAGGAGGACAAATTACCTTCATGCATGACTGACGCTTATTTTACCGCACTGAACAAATCCTCCAGTCTGGCCGAGAAACGATTGAGTCGTATTAACTGCAGTGTGCTGTCCAGCTGCTGAGGCAGACTGCTCACTGATAGTGTTTTTATTACGACTCTTTATATTATTAAGATTTTTTATATTAAAGGTACAATCTACAGGATATTTCACGAAGCTAACGTTAGCCATCTGTTTTTTGAAACTGGATCATATTTTTATTTACAGAGTTTCCTGATGGACAGTGAAGTAAACTGCTGCCAACTGTAGCTGCTGTTAGCTCATGTTAGCTCAGTTTGTTAGCCGGGCTGTGAGCTCGAAGAAGAAGAAGAAGTGTCAGGCCCAGCAGTCAGCAGCTTCTATGGACATAATGGCAGAGGAGAGGAGAGTGAAGAGGATGTTGGCAGAGGAAGCTAAGTGTGTGTGGGCCTTTCTTAAAGGACATGACAGCCTTCCCTCTGTTGCCACCTTCAGGACAAACTTTTGCTCCGTCAGTCTTTGTGCTGCACGTGTGTAGTCGTATTGACATGACGGACAAACTTTCAGGAGACCCTGATGCAAAATGAGGACATCTCCTCACCCCTCACCATCTTTCTCTCCTCCTCTTCCTCATCTGTCTCCTACTTTCCTTCCAGCATCTCCCCTTCCTCACAATAATCTTCCCTCCGTCCTTCCCTCTTCTCCACATCATCCTCACTTGTTTTCTCTTTCATCCTTACTTTGCTTTTCTTTATTCTCTCCATCATCCCTATTTTCCTCCTCCATTCTTCCTCCCTCCCAACAATCTTCCCTCCTTCCCTTCCCCTTTTTTCCCCTCTTGCTCACTTCTTATCATCCTCCCTTAGTTCCTGTCTCTTCCTCACACTCATCCTACTTTGCATCTCTTTATTCCCTCTTTTCCTCATCCTTCTTTCCTCTTGTTATCCTTTCTTTCTTGCTTCCTCCACTTCCCTCCTTTCCTCTTCCTCTCAATCGCTTCTCTCCTTCCCATCCTTCTCTCTCTTTTTTCTCTTCTCTCCACCTTCTCCCCTAAAACCCTCCACCTTCCTCCCTTAGCTCGCCTCCACTCCACCCTCTCTCTCTCTCTCTCTCTCCTAATCCTCCACTCGCTTTTACGCGCCGGTGCGTAAAGCGCTTCACTCCCGTGTCCGTGTCCAGAGCGCACAGGACGGAGACACCGAGAGAGCAGAGAGCGGAGGAGAAGAGGAGGAAGAGTTCATGTTCATCCGAGGACACTTTGCTTCGTTAAAACATTGTCGGTTCCTGCGGAGCGGATTTTATTCACACATGGCCGAGTCCACCGGCGGGTTCCGCTGATCCAAAGTGACAGCAGCGTGGATGTGAGCGGAGGACCGGCGTCCCGAGAGGAGGTTCTGGTGGGACGGACGCGCGTGGATGTGGATTTAAACTCGCAGCCATCACCGAGCAGAGATATTAATGTCAGCCGAGAGCCGCGACACCGAGTCCGGATGGAGAGCAGCGTGCCGGGAGCACTACCTGTGAGCGCTGCCGGGACCCGAACTCCGACCTAACACCGACCCGGACCGGAGCCACGTGCGCGCGGAGAGAGAGGGAGAGAGTGGTCAGTGTGTCAGACACGAGCACACACACATGTACACAGTCACTATAGGATGCACGCGCATATTAGACCTATAGGCAGTCATACAGCGCATGCACGTGGAGGGAAAACACACGTGCATGTCGGATGAAAAACACGTATCTCCAGTTTTTATTTGATATAAGTCTCTTATTTTAATGTTTTGATGTTTTTAGGGAAGTTTAACAGACACGGAGGTCAAATAAAACCAGATTCTGGATTAAAAACTATAAACTGACAGTTTGACACGTGACGATGCATCAATATAAATCTGGATAGAAGCACAAAGGTAGAAAGAGTGAGGGCAGAGTCAGGAAAACAATGCAGTGAAAGGTTGGCCGTGGCTCAGGTGGTAGAGTGGGTTTTGCAGTAATTGAAGGGTCACGTCCCCCTCGGTCCAGTCCAAGTGTCCTTAGGCAAGATACTGAACCCCGATGGATGTGACGTGGAAGTTGTTGCTAGATAATAATTCATGGATCATCCATAAAATAACCTCGACTGAAACTTTCTGTTTTTATATTTTAACTATTTATTTGAATTCTGATATTTTGCTTTAAGTTTACAGTTTTTGCATGAATGTGTCCTTTACCTTCATAACATCAATATGTTAGCACATTTTTACAGTAATTTTCTGTTTTTATTTTAAACAACTCAAATTACGGACATTACAAAGCTGTTAAGTGTTATACCAATAATGACACATTATTTCTCAGTTTTGTACCAAAAAAAAAAAAAAAATACTATGACTTATATAGTAATTTTCTTTCTTCTTAAATTATGTAAACTGACAATTATCTGTAATTAAATCACATTATATAAGTGTTAAGGCATCTGTAGTTTTGAGGTGAATCTTGGTCACTTTATTGAATCCATGTGATCACAATAATTCATAGAAAATCTGTAATAACAGTATTTCTCTGTAAAACCTGGATTGAAAGTTTCAGTACATTTCTAGTTTTTGACATTTGAATTATGTTTTTTCTTCTTTAAGTCTTAACAGTCTTGTGATACTTTATAAGTCAAAGAACTACAAACTGTTACTTTTGATACTTGAAGTACATTTTGATGATCATGTTCAGACTCTTGAATTGAGGATTTTACGGTGCATTACTGTGTTTTGATAAAAATCACCTCAAACCTGTCGGATCGTCGCTTTAATGTCAGAAATCATCACAGAACTCAAAGATGTCGACATGTTGGAGATACGTGGTTTTCACAGGCAGTCTTAATATGCTGTTTAATGAGCGAGAAACAACACACACACACACACACACACACACACTCCTTATCCTCTCCGTGATAAGGATAAGAACGCTGTTTAAACATTAAACCGAAATGTTCTGTCCTCTTCGACAAGACGATGATTCGCTCTGTTATGACCCGTGATGTGTTTGTGGAGCGGATAATCTGCTGTGCGACCTGTGCTATTTATCTTTGCAGCATCAAACTTCTGTAAAGTCCTGCATGTTCGTAGGAACCAAACAGAGGCTGAAGAATTCAATCTTGTCTTAAAAATATCACATCAGAGGTGTAATGAGGCATAATGTTTCCCTCTGAGCTGACAGCTGGTGACCCATTTCTAATGATTTATCACTCGGACCAAATTTTTAATATCCGCGCCCTTCAATGCTGCACTTTGCTCCCAGAGTCAGTGACTCAGAGCTCTGGGAGGATTATTCACCGGATGGTGTTACAGTATATCCAATGACTCGTCATGAATGATCTCCTCACAGCTCAGATTAGTGATGCAGCTGATTCTGATGCGAAATCATCGTTTTCATACAGCGAGTTTGTCGAAGGAGAAACAGATTTCTGAGGTTAGGAATGAGCTTTGGCTGTTTTCCACTGATGGATGTGTGTTTGTGTGGTGATGGAAACTTGTGGGGATCGAACCTGCAGAGTGTGTGTGTGTGTGTGTGTGTGTGTGTGTGTGATGACAGACATAAGTTCACTTCGACTGTTGGTCGATGAAATGAGGAACACATTTCTATAAGAACGACGAGACAACGATCGATCTGATGAACTCCGTCTGACGGAGCGTGACGGCAGCTCAGTCGTTCTGTTGTGACGGATGTCTGTGCTGCAGCCACCAAACCACTGACAGAGGGAGTAAGGTCACAGGAGGCAGGGAAGGGGAAGTAAGAGGAGGTAGGGAACAGCGTGAGGGGAAGGAAATGAGGAGGTGGGAAAGGGAGGAGAAAAGGAAGAAGTGGAGGGAAGAAGGATAATAAGGCGGGGAAGTAAAGGGGGAGGTTGGGAAAAGGAAAGAGGAACTGGGGAGGATAAGGACAGGAGGGAGGGAGTAGATAGGTAACAGGAGGTATGGAAGGGAAAGTAAACAACAGCCTGACGGGAAGGAAATGAGATAGGAAAGGAGGGGGTGGGGAAAAGGAAAGGTGAAGTGGGGAAGCCAAGTTAGGGTTAGGGAGGAGATGAGAAAGGAGGGGAGAAAGGAGATATGGAATGGGAGGAGTATATAGGGATGATAAGGCGATAGGAAAGTAGGGGAGGAAGCAGGGACATAAAGGAGGGATTAAGGTAGGTAACAGCATAAGGGGAAGGAAATGAGATAGGAAAGGACAAAAACAAGTATGGAAGGAAAGGAACAGGTAGGAAAAGGTAACGAGGAAGTAGTCAAGGAGGAAGTAGCGACGGGGAAAAGGAAAGAGGAGACGGGGTTTTAGTCTCATTCGAGTCGTCACATCGTTTAAATTAAATTAAGTTCATCTGATGATCAAATCTGACTTTGGCTCTGAATTGTGACCAATCAGACGCCGTCCGCCTGATGACATCACAGGTTTGTTCTCGTCAATAGACGCCTGAGAGCGGCGAGCGCGTCCGTTTACACGTTACATAATCACCAAAGCCGGCGGCCGTCCTGCTGTGCTGAGGCCTCGCTGCAAATCGCCGTTTAATGGCCCCCCGCTGAGAGTGTGTGTAGATACCAGCACACACACACACACATGCTCACGTCTGACAACGTTACCATGGTTACAGATGTTGGCAATTAAAGTCACATGGTACACACACACACACCGACACACGCACACACACACAGACGGAGGTTGATCTAACGGCTGCCGGCAGCTGAACACGTAACCTTTCACCTCGAGGCGGACAGCGTTCCCCTGCATCATCACCTGTCAATCATTCTGAGGGCCCGCCTCCTGAAACCGGCGCCACACGTGCGTTAAAGGAAATGAAGGCGTCTGTCATGTTTCCTAGTTTGTGTCCTGTCAGGAAGTGAGGGAAGGGAAGGAAACGTAGAGGGAGAGGAGGAGATGAGCGAGGGGAGGAGGATGTAGGGAAAGAGAAGGGTAAGGAAGGAAAGCAGAGGAGGATGTAGGAACAGTGAGAATTGGGGAGATAGGAAATGGAGGCGATGAGGAAGGAGGGATTATGAGTTTGCGAAGGGAATGAGGATGTAGAAAAAGGTAGGAGGAGGCAGAGAAGTAAAGGTACAGGTAGGGAGAGGAGATAAGGATGGAAGAGAGGGAGTAAGGATGATGATGTAGGAAAGAGAAAAAGGATGTAGGGAAAGGACACAGGAGGTGGGGAAGGTGAGGAGGATGTAAGGATGTGAGAATCGAGTAGAGGAAGTAAGAGGAGTAATAAGGAACAACAGGAGGCGGAAGGAAAGGAGGAGATAGGAAAGGGAAGGAGCAGGTGTAGTAGTAGTAGTAGTTAAAGGAGAAGAAGGGAAAAGGAAAGAGGAAGTGTGAAAGACGAGATAGAGGAAGGGAGGAGTTAAGGAATGAAGGGAGGGAGTGAGGATGATGAGGTAGGAAAGGGAAGGACGAAGCAGGAAAAAGGAGGAGGTAGGAAAGGAGAGGACAGGTAATAAGATACAGCAGGAAAAGGAGATGGAAGAGGATAAAAACAAGTAGGGAAGGCAAGGAGGAAGGAAGCAGGGAGGTAGGAAAGAAGAGGAAGTGGAGAAGGATAAAAGGAGGTAGAAAATATATCCTTCCTTCTCTCCTTCCACCATTTTCTTTAGAAGAACAGCGCCCCTGGTGGCCCATCATGTCCACAGAGGCTGCTGAGCCCGGTTACATCGCCCGCTCGACCAGCTCCTGTTCTGGCACGACGCTGCAGTGTTAGCAGCTGTTTTACAGTTTCTCTCTCTCTCTGTCTGTTGCCATGTCTCTCGCCCCCTCTCCATCATCCTCCCCCACCTCTCTCTCTCTGTTTTACTGCCCTCCAGCTGTCGACGACACGTGTCCTTGTTTCTGTTAGCGAACACACACACACACACACACACACACACACACACACACACACACACACACACACACACACGGACTGTCAGGCGTGTTCGTCACTGAGTTCCATTCTGGTTTTTTGGACCCTCTGGGGACTGTAAAGGTTTCATGGGAGGAGACACGAGTCCTGCTGGGAATGTCACAGGAAAATCAGGAAGATGCTGAATGGAGCAAATCTAAAACACCATGGCATAATGAGCAAGATGTGTGTAGCCTCTGTCTCATACACGTGGTGGCTGGTTTCAGTCCCCACCCTGCCCTCCACCCGGACGAGCTCAAACCTGTTGTAAGTTTAAGACTAGAGGAAGCCGCCTCATTGGACGTGAAACCTGGGCTTTGTTTTAAACTCATCTGGTCACTTGCATCGTCTTTCTTTGCTCCATTCAGACCACAAACAGACTTTAGAACACACCATGGTGCGTCCATTTCAAAATAAAAGCCCTATAGCATGAACTAAATCCCTTTTATTTGACTGCAGGTCAGCAGGTAGCCACCATGCACAGGTGGAGGTGTGTGCCAGGCAGCTAGTTAGGTATTGCATATGCAGTTTCTGGTAATTTTATGTGTGGAAATCGAACCTTTTTGGCGTCATGTCCCACTGAGCAGCTCCCATAAGAAAGCATACTAACAGACTGAGGCTAAAACTAACAGGTCCCAGACTGACATCAACCTGCTGGTGGCGCTGGATTGAATTTCAGGGGGTTTCAAAACATGAATGTTTCAGTGGTAATCCATGCATGTTGTTGTTGTTGGACTGACCTGCATTGCCTTCCCTTGAGTCATGCACTAACTTGTCGAAAACAAACCTTTACTCATCTGTTTTACATTTAGCTCCGCTCGCCGCTGCATGTTTTAAACTGTCTGTTTTATTCTGAAAAAACCTGAAAGAAATACTCCACTGACTCACATTAGTGTTTCAGAAGTCGGATAATAACGCGATGGATGATTCAGAATTCAGATGTTTTTTCAGACTGAGAGGGAATATCACTTTGACCACGCTGACAGAGAGCAGTCTGTTTACACTTTATGTCTGCAGTTTAAACACCATATGTATGAATGTTGTCTACATTATGAGACAGAGCAGCCGACTCTTTGAGTAAACAAGTGATGCTGCTTATTGTATGAAGGCCATTCATGTATACAATGAACACGGAGACAAAGACTGAACTAGAAATAATAGAGTCTTACTCTGAAGAAGTTTTTTTTTAGGACTGAAGACGGTGGAATGTGTCATTATACGCTGACGATGTGTGTACTTAACTTTACAGTCTGTGGCGTGAAGGACAGTTCAACTCTGCTGCTTTCAAAGGCAGCGAGTGTATATAAAGATGATGCCTGTGTGTGTGTGTGTGTGTGTGTGTGCCCTATGAGTAATAATTTCAGTTTTAGACCATGAACGACCGGACGTTTTATGAAAAAGTTTGTGTTTAACATTTGTGAGAAAGTGAGGACATTTTTAGAGACTTGTGGAAAGTTAGGATGTAATATGTATATGTATATGGATGTAGTGTAATCTTCGGGATTGGGTGTGAGTAGGTTTGACAGAAGTGAGGACATTTAGGGATAACGAGTAGTGAGGCTCATTCATAAAGTCACGATTTCTTCAAACAGTTTGGACACAGTTGTGAAGAGTTTGCAAAATTTGTGAAAACCAGTCGTTTGGGGAAAGTTAGCACACATAAGAATATTTGGACACTTTGGGTAGTGAGCAGGTTTGTGAAGAGTTGGCACATTTTGGGACATTTTTGTAAATTAAGAACATTTGTGAAGATCTTCTGAGGAAGGTCAGGACCTTTTTATGACTTTAAAGAAGTAAATAAATAAAAAGTCAAATTAAAGGCAAATTTTATTCCCTGTGTTGTATAATCCACTTTACATAACGCTGTGTTTTATGCACTACTTGATATACAGTTATATTTACTGCGCATGATGTACAGTTTTATTTATGTTCCCTGCATGTTGTTCTCTGGCATTTGACATCATTTGACGATGTTTTTTGTTCCGCTTGCTGGAGCGAGTCGAAGCGGATCAAGTGAAACCAGGCCGACAGTTTAATTAAGAGGTCAGGTTTAATATTGTACAACATGTCAGCCAGCTGCACATTATTTACTAAGACAACATTTCTCCCTCACCGTTCAGCTTCAGTTCTCTCTCTGTTTCTACAGTTTGTTTTTCTTCTCGTCAGTCCTCTCCTTTGTGCTCTTTTTAGTTTCTTTCCACCAGCTTTTACCAGTCCATTTCTTCTGTTCTGTTCCTCTCATGACCAAAAGTTTATGAACACCAGAACAAAAATGTAGGTACCATGGTCTCCAGGGTACGTCTTCATATTACTTGTTGGGATAACGAGGACATTTCTGAAACAACAAAGACATCAGACAGCACATCTTCCAGCTAATAATGCCAGAATTGTCAGATTTATGGTCGAATTGTGCTCATACTTTCTCTCCACGTTGTCCTGCTCATTGTTCTCCGTCATCTTGTCCTCCTCTCAGCCTTTTAGTCCACTTTGTCTCCCATCCTCCCATCCCGCACTCTCTCTCTTCCTATCAGGGGAATTAATTAAAGCTGACATTATTATTGAGTTTAAAGCCGATTTGCTTGGAACATTCAGCCATAAAATAACATGTTCATCTCCTTATCAACAACCTATTACCACACACACACACACACACACACACACACACACACACACACACATAGGCGGGGGCAATCATTGCTCTATTAGCCATATGGCCAGTGGCTTTGCCTGAGCGTCTCATAAGTTCAAATATATCGACTCATTATGGAAGAGAGCGGATGAAACGCACACATCATTATTTTTCTTTTATACCTATCAAACACACACACACACACACACACACACACACAGAGCACAGTATATTTTCCTCCTGGCGGAGGTCTTAATGAGTTGCGGAGCAGAAACATTGCATCAAGTCTTTTTATTCACGGCATCCTTGTTTCTGTTGCACCGTCCACTCTCCATAGTAAACATGTTTTTATGTCCTCAGAGCAGACCTGTAAGGAAGATATGTATGAGAAGCCAGCCGATCAAATATACATGACTTTCAGCACGGTGACAACGCGCTGTCAACGCAATGAAATTGATGTCTGAGATCACGTATGCTAACATGTTAACACGTTGATTTTTCATGTTTTGACAATGTGTTGAAAACATATTAACAACATGTGATCTCAGTCAAATAATTCAAACGGGTGTCACGAGTTCTCATTGGCCAATGAACGCTTGGGTTAAACCATTTCTGTGAGCGTGGGGGGTTCCCTGATATTTAACAGGATCCTCTTATTTCTTTGTCCTTTTCTTTTTTTTTGTTGTGTTGGCTATAAAATAGTTTTATGATTTTTGTCAATCAAAGCGTCCACGCTCTTAATCCTGTATAACTTTAAGCCTTAATATAATCTGAACAGGTGAGTTGTATAAATATTCACCCTCAGTACAGTTGTCATGAACGGGGAAATTAGCTATAGAGACCAAAACTGTTTTTTGTACCAGGCTGTAAACATGTTTATTTCTGCTGTGAAGTTGGACATTTTAACATGGGGACTTATGGAGACTGACTTAGTCCCACAATGAGCAGGCACTTTGCAGCACTGGCAGGGAAAAGCTTCCTGTCGGAGGGTGAACCCGGTCGTGGTGGGCGACCAGCACCGTGAAGCTCGTCCAGACATCCATTATTGATGTTCTCGTTGGTGATAGTTGACGGTTTAATGCGCCGTAAAAAAGGCAGCAGTGCATCATGGGCTTTTTCATGTAAACACTTCACACACACATTAACATGGAATTCTTTACGAGGTGTGATATTTCTGTCTTTCTGATGAGTTCGTGTTTGTTGGTTGTTTCGCCCTCAGATGAATCTTTTATCTTCGGTTTGAACGATTCCTCCTGCTGACGGCGAGCGCTGGCATTTACATCGTAGCTCCACACCTCCTTCATTCAATTTCACTTCATCCGCCTCTGCTTTATTGCTTTGATAAATCCACGTTACACACACACACACACACACACACACTCTCACAGTCTGACAGTTAGCCCGGGGGTGAGACAGTCAGAATCAGACGGTGAGACGGGAAACGTTTATTTGCTTCAAACATCAGATTACTTTTTATTCAACGCGTCATCAGTCTTTCCCTTCGTCCTCCTCTCTTTACTTTATTCCTCCTTCCTCCCCTGTCTCCTAGCTTCCTTCCTCCCTCTCTCCTCTACTACTTGCTTTCGTTTTCTTTTCTCCTCCTGTCCTTGCTTCCTTGCTCCCTTTCATTCTTTCCTCTTCACTTGCGTCCTTCTTCCTCACTCGTCCCCTCCTCTCTCCTCTCTTTCACTTGCTTTTTCCTTCTTTTATATCCTCTCTCCTTGCAGTCTCCTTCCTCTCACCTTCCCCTACTGCTTCCTTTCTCTCCTCACCTCCTTGCTCTCTTTTTCCCTCTCACCTTAAGCCCTTGCTTCCATCTCACTCTCTTTCCTCTCCTTACTTCCTTAGTCCTGTGTCCTTCCTGCCTTTTCCCTCTTTCCTCCCCTCTCCTTGTTCATTTGCTCCTCATCTTGTTAGCAGCTAGCTACGGTAGTTAGATATGTTCAGTGTTGCACGGTGTGAGCACAAACATAGTCTGCCCACGCAGGTGTTCTCTCATTACCTGATCTGATCTCTGCTCAGGACTGTGTGGGCGTGTACCAACACATTTCATTGGTAGCTTCTACCTTTATCATCCTCATTCGTGTGTTGACCCTCGAGCTGAAGCGAAATGAGCCGGAGCAGCTGAGAACACCAATGTAAGTGTTTGACAGAGGTTTTATTGTGAAGTTCAGAGTCTGACAGTCGGTTTGTTATTTGTGAGGCAGAAGAACAGATTTGTCTCTCGCGCTGATCAGTGTTCACGCCGTCCTTCGGATACTCTGCGCCGACCTGCTCGCTCACTGTAACGCTGTGATTTAGATCTTCCGTTCGACTCTCCAATTAGTCAATCCGCTGTGCAGAGTGTCAAAGAGTCCTTGAAGAAGATGAGTTCACTCGCCAGAACACAAAGTTTGACTTTATTAGTCGCTGAGGGGAAGATTCACCGACTGAAGTTTATTTACAAAGTTTGTCACGGAGAGCTTCGGCTCTACAACTCACTCCAACCATGACAGCAAACATACACGTGAAGAAGGAAACCACGGCCACTTATCTTTAACACGGGGGGGTGGAATTGATCTTTGTTGATTCTTATTTAATTAGTGATAAGCTTTTGGTTTACTGATGTTGAACACAGCTCGAGCAGCACGATGGTACAGTAACACCGTCGCCTCACAGCAAAAAGGTTCCTGGTTTCCGGGGTTGTGGATTAGGCAGGTTCTCCTTCTACGTGGGTTCTCTAGCATCCTCCAAAGTTAATTCTGTGTCAGCCCTGTGATGATGGCGACTTGTCCAAGACCATGATAAGTGCTAAAAAATGGATGGATGAAACACAGTTCATAAGGTTCAAAAGGTCCAGTGTGGCTCTCGAAGTTCGTATGATGAAGGTGGTTTTCCAGCTTTCTGAATTTTACGTGAAAGCTTTGCCTCTGCAGACAAAGCCACTGATCACAGCTTGTTTATCGTGACTACTCC
Organism: Sciaenops ocellatus; assembly: GCA_033000465.1. Classification (NCBI taxonomy): domain Eukaryota; kingdom Metazoa; phylum Chordata; class Actinopteri; family Sciaenidae; genus Sciaenops; species Sciaenops ocellatus. Next base: position 1,366,115 of record CP136875.1, read on the forward strand.
TGATGATTTTGAGGACACAATGATTCCCTTTGAGTTCCTGATTAAGACCTCAAAGTTTTACAGTGACAGCTGGAGCGTGACGTCTCCCGAACAGAGAGCGAAGCGTCTTTCTGCTCTGCCTCTTTCTGCTCGTGCTCGCTGGGACGAGGACAAAAATAGGTGGTGCTGCGAGTGACAGGGAAGTGAGAAAATGGAGTGATGAATAAATCAGTGTATGGTGATGCATGGCTAAATGGAGAGAGAGAGAAAGAAAGAATGCATTAGAGAGAAGAGTGGCTGAGTATCTGTGTACGAGTGGATGGCACTTCTCACATTTCGAGGATTTAGTCGACACGGCCGAGCCGACAGAGGACCTTTGGGGTGTTCTTGGTGAATGTATGAAAAGAGAAACACAAATATTCACTTTTTAAGCAGAGTTACTTTAGAATTACTGTTTGTACCTGTGAGAACTGTCATGACCTGACGTGCTTTTGGTACACAAGAAGTTTAAAAGCTCCAGTTCTGCCTGTAGGTAGCTCAGTGTGTAATTTTGACGGTGATCTATTGGCAGAAATGGGATATAACCACCATGTTTGTTACGGTAACCCAGCGATAAGACGTGTAAAAGAAGAAGTGTTTGCTGGTTCTGGCTAACTGTTTTGTTGGAAGTTTGACAAGTTAAATGTCGACAAATATACCTTTTAAAATCCTGTATTCATCTTGTATCATATCTAATCTATCAAGAATATCAAAGGTTGAGTCAGTGTCTGTTAGGACTTCATCTAAAATCTACTGAAGACTACGAACAAATCTGTTGGTGTGGAGTTACAAAGCTCCTAGTCGATGCTGCAGGCTAACGGCTCCAGGCTATATTAGCAGCTACTAGCATCACAAAACTGTTTGCAATTAAAGTTACATATTGTTTCACCAGCTGCTTACTTTGGTTCCTGATGCTCCTTCACTGTTGGATCAGATTGGGGTTTTTTTTGGGGGGGTGATCATCCAGTCTGGGCCCACTTTGCTGTCATGGTTCATCATCCATCGACTGAACCCGGCATTTATTATCAGCTCATGTTGACGATCAATATCTAGAAGACTGAGCATTAGAGATTTAGTCTTTGTTCTTCAGACAGGAGGTGTTTGATAAGAAGCTGTTTGAATTAATGATGACTAAACACCTGGAATCAGCATGCAGGGTGAGTCTTGATTTTTTTTATTTTTTACAGGTGAGTTTTGTTGGAATGGATTTCAACTTCAGCTTGTGTGAGGCAGAGGAGATAAAAGAGGCTCTGGTGTGCCAGGCAGCAGCTTGTCGGTCCATCTGTAATCATCAGCCTGACACTAATCTTCGTACTGTCAGCCTCACACATTCTCAGCCCTAAAACTGAAGAGCCGGAGCTGCTGGCTGCAGCGGAGCGATTACACCTGGTGGAAAAAGTGAACAGTGTTGAACTGGAGACAGTGTTCAGTCGTCCAAAACGGTGTTTCTAAGAGGGAATCTGCAGTTTCAGGGTTTTGGTTCTTTCTAGTTCGTAACTCTGCAGCTCGGAGCTCGTTGGTGTTATGTTTCTGCTCTCATGTGGGTGAATTTCTCGTCTGATTCGTTCAGTTTCTGCACTTCACCCCAACTCTCCCTCTGATTGGCTAACCGTAACCTTACCAACAAAGGCAACAAACACTAGCCAACTTTGCTAACAGCCAAACATCAACAAGGTCAACAACAGCAGACATAGCAGCCAGCTAATATTACTGACTAGTCCAACAGCAGTCAGCCCAGCTCGGCGTCTTTTCTCTTCTTAGCTTCCTCCGTCAACGTCCTCTTCTCCTCTGCCATTATGTCCATAGAAGCTGCTGACTGCTGGGCCTGAAAACCTCCTCTTCTTCTCCCCGGTGCTCTGAGCTAACAGCAGCTACAGTCGGCAGTATGTATAAGGTGAATACTTTCGGGCCTCGTACCGACCCCTCTGGGACCTTCCACACATTCCAGATGTTGTTGTCCGTGCTGTGACATCTTTCAGTTTAATGCTGAAGATTGTTTAATTCATACGATCCATGACTTCTTCATTCCCTCTCACAAATATCACTTTCTTAGACGTCAGAGGCATGAGTAGAAAATAATGAGTTATTTATTAACTGAGATCAAAATGTCAGAGATAATTACTTTAATTTCACCTGCAGATTTCTCGATTCTCTCTCGTCCACCTGAAGCTGCATTCTGACATTTAAACAATGTTGGCATTTGAAACCACCGACACTGAGAAGATGATTGTTGAAATCTGTTAATCCTGAGTCACTCCTCTGGTCATGAGGCAGCAAGGAAACCTCCATCATAGGAAATAATTCGATTTTGAGCCGCTCTTTGTAATTAAACCAACATTGTGCCTTTGGCGATGACAGAAAGTTTCTAGCTGTCAGTCCTGCTCACACAGTAATGAACAATGTGAAATCTTCATTCAGGATCAATTCTTAATCAGCACAGTAATGTCACTTTTCAAACTTTAATGGGCTGCTGGGATTTGCTCCACTTCTCACCAGTCTGGGAACGTTTGATTTCTTTGTCTTGTTGGTTTTATATCCCCTCACTCGCCACCTCTCTTTGTTCTTTTCTCTTACCCGATATCTTTCTCTTGTTGCTGCTGTCTTCTGTTTAATTGGAGCAGAGGAAGTGTTGAAGAATCCTCTTAAAGCAAATTAAACTGTAGGGTTGACTGCTCAAATGAACAATGACTAAAAGTGTCTTACACGTTATCAGTGGGTTGTCTGGAGGTTCAGACTTAAAGCAACATTGCACAGAAATTAGTATTTTTGCTGTCTCTTCTCCTCGTTCATTATGTACACAGAGGCTGCCGAGCCTGGTTATGTTGCAGCTCCGGTTCTGGCATGACACCGGCTCCGCGTTACGTTAGCTAGCTAGCAATTCATCCAACGAAGCTAACGTAAAAAAATACTGTCATATGTTGGATAATATCATTGAGACTGTAGGAGCTAATCTGGCTGTACATTGTCTGTCTTGTCAGCTGGCTAACCTTAGCTTGATGCTAGCTAACGTGACTGGATGTGTTATTTGTAGCTTTCCGGATAAGTTTAGCAGCTAACGCGATCCATCCAACAGCAGCTACATTTGTCTACTGTCCATCAGGAAAAGGGGTAGCAGTGCACGTGAGCATCTTGGGGCTGAATGAGAAATCACTGCTACAAGTTAGAGAAACATTTTTGATCATACTTGGACCACCTGGAATTTGATTTTCCTTTTGATTTTCCAGCTTCTGTACTTTCTTTACACATCCAGCAGAAACCAAATAACACTGTCATCCCATATGAGTGGTGTTTTTGTCCAGTATTTCAGCATACACTCCTTTTTAGCTGGCTGGTTTAGCTGCTAAATGATCCACTGTGTTCACCAGCTAGTCTCTAATCGTGTCTGTTTGCTGCTGAGCAGGTCGTGTATGTTCGGTTTATCAGAGCTTGTTTGATAAAAACAGCTGCCATCTGCAGCTGGAAACACTGAAACTGAACAATTCAATCAAAGTGAAACCTAAACTGAGAGCTAAAAGATGTTAAAAAGCTCTGCAGAGCTGCCTGCTTGGTTAACAACTTATTTAGCCGTTCGGGTGTGAGCACTTTGTGACATTTCCCAGAAGTCTTTTGGCAATTCTCAGAGCGTATTCTTGCTTTTTTTGATTGACACGGCATTGGGATTATTATTGTTACGTGGACCGCTGAATCTCATTTTTTGACTGACGGGGATGATTAGAAGAAGCCACAGCATCACGGCACTGGTGAACTTCACGGCAGCTCATCTGGCCCCCGGAGGACGAACTCCTCACAGAGTTTTAAATATTTTATCTCTTTTATTCTCTCCACTCTCTGATTTGTCTCAATAATTAAAACACTGTGGGCAAGTGAGCTGCTTGGAAAAGGTTTCAGAGAGGGAAAAACAACACAAAAATATTGTTTTTTAATCTTTAGAGCCTTCTTATTGATTGATGTTTACCTTGATGATTGAATAAATCGTGAAACCAGGGTCAAGTTCACATCGCAGGGTTTAAGGTCAGTTATCTCACCACCAGCTCTTCAGGACAGAGGTCTCCATTAGTTATTCCATTGGAAATATAATTCAAAGACTCTTGCCGTGCTGCCTTCAAGGTCCCCTGCCCTCCTCTCTGATTAAATTTACAGCACCTCGTGCCCTCTGCAGCTGATGCACTCTCGCATCGAAACATCAGCGAGCGTTGCATTTTTACCAACGTTTAACTCTGTGAGCGGATGCCACGGAGGTTGTCGTGTTTCATCGTTGCGTCGAGATAGATTTACCGTGCTGAGCGGTCAGAGGTTAGCGCTTTCTTCAGGGTAACGGAGGGATGTGATTACATTATCATACATGTCAGAGTTCACTGTGGATTTATTGAGGGTTTGCCCTTCAACAAGACTTCACCATGACAGTGAGTTCCACATCTTTCTAGAACCAAAAGAAATCATCTGACATACTTCATTGATGACAGCTGAAACCTCGGCAAAGGCTACAAAGTCTTCTAAGTTCAGTTATTTTCAATGAGGATCTAGAGGTAGGAAGGTACTACAACACTTACACTTACTATACACTAATAGACAATGATGGAATACATTTATCGGACTGTCTGTGATGGTAAACTTTTGCTATTTTGGTGTCATAAATCGTTGTGGACGTCTGGCCTTGAATAAATGAACATACTGAGTAATACATCTGAGAGTCTCGGGACTACTCAGTGTTAAATATGCATCTAATTACACTTTTTTTTTCAAATGCAATCTGGGTGATTAAGGTTACTTATTTTTTTATTCTATGTATCAAGAGAAACACGAGACAACATGAGGAAAAAAACAGCATTTTCAATCTTTTTCTTCTCTTCTGCGTCTTTGATCTGGTTACCGACGTGGACATCAGGCCTCAGGTCTCAGTCTGAGACTCGGCAATGATAAGATCTCGTTAAATCCATTTTTAATGAGCAGATCTCCAAAGGCTCAAGTGTTAATTGTGCTGTTTCATGGTGATTGATCTTCAATCCAAACTGGGATGATGAGACGCTTTTGGATTCTTCAGCTCTCGGAGAAGCTTCTCTGCTCCCGATTGGTCAAGTGAGGCGTCTGGATGATAAATTGTAGAGGTCGGCAGTTTTCCACACAAGACACAAGAGCTGCTCAGTCATCTCTCCCTAGATACATAAAATTCACAAAAACTGACCTTAAAGATGATGCTGGCCTGGATTTTCAATTCAGCTCCGACCATTTCATTTCCCGCTAGGCAGTAAAAGTAAATTGACGCTGCCTGGCGTGGTGCGACTTCCTGTTAAAGCGCCACAGGCTGTAGGGTGACAGAGCTGTTATCGCCTCCGTCTGACTCTTTTCTCCTTGCTCCAGTTCCTGTTCCGCCAGGCTGCCGACGAATCAGGCACGTTTGATGAGGTGCTGCAGGCAGGATGCTTCGTACTGATGTCCACAACTGAGAGCTCATTGTGAATCTAAACAGCACCGCGAGGCGATAGTGTTATTTACATTTTAGAAAAAGAAAAGGGACCTTAAAATATCAACCAGGTCCTCTAAAAAAAAACAAAGGATACATTCAATTTTCATTGTATATTTTCTGAGAAACTACAGACATGTAAGAGAAATCAAACAAAATGGAGAAAATAGCAACAAACAAAGTTATCTCATGACACTTTTCTAGACCGTACTCTTTATAATATTATTTACAGAGACCCAACAGTTCCACCATGAGGAAGCACAAGACCGGGAGAGAGGGAGCAATAATAATAATAATAATAATAATAATAATAATAATAATGATAACAATATCAATTATCAATAGTATTTGTACTGGGCGTCATCAGGACCACATCAGCAGGCCACAATCCATGAGAACCTGCGAGACAAAGCAGAAAAACTCTAAGAAGCTAAGTTAGTTACATGCATTAATAGGAAATTGTTGGAGAGAAGAGCTCAGTACATTATGGGAAGGCCTGGGCCTATAGCAGCATAACTAAGGCATGGTTCACCTGAGAGCTGTCTGATGTCCTCTTACTTCATGTTATATGGTTGCTGTCAGGTTAAACCTTCAGCTTGCAAAATAGTGCTTCTATACATATTACAATTGCGGTTCGGCCTTTGTAGACATGTTTCGCTCATGCACAGTAGAAAACAAGATGGCGACCTCATGGAAGCGAGAAGAAAAGCATCTTTGTTTGGTGTATTTGGCTGAATAAAAAGAGAAAAAGTCAAAGCATTCACTTCACAAGAATAGGACGAAGGATAACGGTACACACATTTAGTCCACAAAACATCCAGTGTGCTTATATTCAGCCTGAGACTCCCAAGACAAACAGCCATTCCCCATGGACCAAAGGCCCATTCCACCCGAAAATACCCACTATGGCATCACAAACTTGCAAATGTAACTGAAGTGACCTTTCTAATATACTTATTTTCACCCAAACCTTTCCAAAACCTAACCAGATATAGGTTTGGTTGGCTAATCAGGCTGTGACTGTCACGTTAACTACGAAAGACAAGAGTTCTCTTGTCCTTTTCTGCATACATTAAGATATGAGAGGAAAAAAACGTACGCTTGTAGTGCGGATAGTCCAAACAGAGATCCACATGTATGTCCAGATGACAACATTTATCTCAGCCACACTGATACTACAACCTGTGAATTTCTCAGTTCATACAGGGGCAACAAAATACCCTGCAAATGTTTGTTTCAACTGGCTGACATAAAATCGTCTTGACTCTCCTACCCCCTTTTTGACCTGTTAGTTCCTTGAACCAGAAAAGTTCTAGATAAAGAGCTGAACTCAGAAGTGAAAAGTCCCTCTGGCATCTCCGTGTTTGCATTTCTAATGCATGCAAGATGCGAAATGAGGCAAATTAGTCCAACAACAGATTAAAAACAACAATGGCAGAGTTTCAAACATCCATTTCCACACAGGAGAAAACAACAATGCCGATTCAGCCAGCCCAAAGTATATGAACTGCTGAGTGTACGGTTATTTATTTGTGCTTTGGAGCTTTTGAACTTTTCTTTCTCTTCACTTTCTTTTTTGTTAGACTAGTCTGGAGTCTGACAAGATAAATTAATTTTACTGACAGTGCACACAAGTCATAGCAGCTGCAAGGTTTGTGTCAGCGACATTAGGCAACTTGGCATTGATGGGAGTTATGTCAGACTAACCCTGTTTGGACCGTGATTCCTGCGGTAGAGCTCCCAAAAAGGTTCCTGAATGGGTGTAATAAAAGCTGCTGGGAGCTCCAGTACTAGATATGAAGTCCAATATACAAGAAATAATCTTTAAAATAACAGAATTGAAGAGGAAGAATATTAATGCCATTATGAGAAATGAGAAATGAGTTTTAAATCGCCGCGGCGTCAATTATTGTGCATTATTCGTACTTTTGTTGCTTGCATGCAGTGCTGCATCTCTGGCATCATATTAATCATGTATTATCATTATTATTCATGAGGAAGCCTTTTCCCTTTTTTCAGTCAGCTGTTATGAATTTTTTCATAATAAACAATGCCTAAATTACAGATTCACAGTACATTATGCACATGTTGTACTCTAAATCAATAAAAATCTTACTCATAATAAACCAACCTTATTAAACCCACATCTATTAAAGGCCAGTTGATAGTTTAGTTAAATTAATGACATGTATGTGAGATTTAAAGCTTGGTTAGGCAGGTTCATGCTACATTGTAAACCACAGAGAGTCGGCAGCCTGTGTGGACTAGCCGACCCCCTTTTAAGTTTAACAGCCTGAGTCAATAAGCCCGTTAATTAGGCAATCAATTAACCGTTGAATTAGAAAGGCAGTGTAGAGAGAGCAGAGGTTTTCAGACCGTGACGCAGACCTCCCCCAAGGGGGTGCCTGGGTTGAAGATATTTGAGAGAGGTGCATGCCGGTATTCGAAACACAACAGGAAATGAGCTATTCTAGGTCAGCACATTGATTTGTCCAGTTTACAGTCAGCAGTTTCAGCAGCAGTGTTGTGAGGCACACCTCATGGAGGCAATTTATGGTACTTTATAACAGAATCACAATCCTTTCTTTCAAACATGATGAATTAAAGATGCTTCGTATAACTTCTGAGTGTGAATCATACCTTCAGTACTGAGATAATTCAGTGGTAGTTGTCTGAATGTCCGGTGCCTGCAGAGCAAAACCCCAACAGTTTGAAAAATGTACCTTTGGACTGAAAGTTTGTTATTTTTAAAACAAACAGCCATTGCACATTGGTCTCCAATGAACTGAAGGCCTCTGGTATCACCAACTTACGTACTGACAACTCAAACTTGTTTGAACCCAAACCTTTCCGAAACCTACCCAAGTATAGGTTTGGTTGGCTAATCAAACTGCGACCATCACAATGTTATCTTCATTCATTGTTGTAACCATGATGATGAAAGTCACCGGTCTTCCCTTGTCCTTTGATGCATACGGTAAGAAAAAAAATCCAGGGAGAGTGCATTTTGTGAAAAACTGGTCTTGGGATCCGTGAGCATTTGTTTTCGCACTTGCGGTTGACATTAATAGTGATGATGGTCTTGGTCTTTGCAAATTCTCTTGTCATGGTTTTGAAAGTATTCTCAGACCTTATTGAAATAACTATTGGGGTTTTCTGAATAGTAAGCCATTGAAACAATGGGTAGTATGTTGCAAATAGATAACTGGGGATACTTTTAATGCCAATTTGCCAAAATATAAACAAATAAAGGCTAAAAAAAAGTTGTAGCCTGTAGGCAACTTTACACTTCTTATTGAAATCTGCATTGAGGATGAATGAGAACTACCCACATTACATTTAAACTGCAGGATCACCCAGAGTAGAAAAGGATTCTCACTCGACTTGTTCAGTATGCTCGCATCACCTTCATGCTCGGCTTTGCATCAATGTTTTTTTCTAAAAATATTCAAAGTGCAGCGTCGCTCGATCCCGTCTGAGCCTCAAAAGGAAACACTGAGAACTGACAATAATGGAAGCTGAGTCAGGAGAGGTTTGTTAACCTTGGCTTCAGTTTGGGTCATTTACACCTCTGAGAACCAGTTTGATTACATTAAAGAGTTTACCACACTTGCTTTGCTCTGGGGTGGAAACAACATCATGTGAGTGTTTCCATGTCGGGTCTCTTGATGTTTTCAGATAATTGTGTCTCTTTGATTTGACCCAGCTAATCACTCGGGCCAGCTTGTAAGAAATAAATAATCAAGAGTCGTCCTCAGAGAGAGATCCAGCAAGATTTCAGTCGACCACTGAATGTCAATGAAGCCACTCGACAAATGAAGTAAAATCAAAGTCCTCTTTTGAAAGTTTTCTGAGTTTTTGAAGCTGTACAAAAACTAACGCTGTGAGCAGAGGTTTTGTTTGATTAGTGATAATTAGCAAGTCACTTCCTCAAAAGCTTGATTGGCTTTAGAAGATAAAAATGACTGACATGTTTAGTCAGACGTGATGTTCGTACTATGAAACTACAAAGGTGGAAGCAGATGATTAGAAGGAGAAACAAACTCAAAGGAGGCCTGATTCGTAGATCTGAAACCGAAGCATTTTTTTTATTAATGTATGCGCTCTTTAAATGCACTCGACTTTGACCTCGATCGGTTAGTTTGTTGCTGTCATTGCGTGACATCTGTTTTAACATTACTTTTAATCCAAATTAATGCCAGTTGCTGCATCAGTAGTCTAGCAATTCCTGTTCTGTGAGTTAAAACTACATTTTGTCAATGTCAAGTTAAGTCTTTGGCTTTGGTAAGAGTGATATAACTCACTCTTTAATAACTTTAACTATAACCAGCTATATACATAAACAAGACCAAGATTCTACACTACACAGCTTTTTGTTTGCAGTGTTAGTATGCTGAATATAAGCAGGCTGATGGCAATGTCAAGTATTTAAACCAAAGTATTGGACAAATTACACTGCACAGTGCTGCACAACTGTATTTATTTAGCATACGTAACGTAGCATGTCCACCAGTGGCCTCTTTAGGCTGTTCTATGGATTAAATAAAAGATGCTTTATAACAAAGATATTCATTTCTCTGTCCCCTGAAAGAATTTTAAGAATCAAAATGCCAGTTCAGTCTATTGGACTGCTCGGAGGTGATTCATTTATAGTAAACTACACCCACTTGGTTCACAAAGAAAGTTTAAACAAGCTAAAATTTGATTTGCCTCGGGTCTGTGAAACAGTGGCCCACAAGTGCTTTGTCACAAGAAGAAAGAAGCTAAAATCTGACATTGAGCTCAAACTGCAGCATAAAAACAGCCTCTGTAAAACTGTTCCCACTGCAGATGCAAGATTAATGTCCGCAGTCATGACAAGGCTGATAGCCACGTTTTGTACCTTTTTACTTTAACATGTGGCTCCAGAGGCAGGAAGTCCATCTTAAATGAAGTCAGAATTATTTGTGTGTTTTAATACAAACAGGAAATGTTACATATGTCAGCGGGAGGCATTCATTTGGTTGTGTTTCTTTAAAAAGTAGTCAAGGTTTATTTTTAGGTCAGCAGTCATTATGTGGAGCAGGGAGCAGGTGTCAGCTCTTTACAAATGATGCTGTCTAATTTTGGAAGTAAACTCTTCATCAGGGCATCGACAGTGAGAAGCTGCCGTTTGATGGCTGCCAGATTGAACTGTGGAAGACAAAAAATGACAAGAATAATAAATAATGCAGAAATTAACAATTAAATACATAAATGAAAAACAAATACATTTCAGTAAGCAGGATTAGTTAGCTCGAGGATCGCGTGCTGCAAACCAGACTTCAGTCTGCATCTATATGACACAAGCCAGCTAGCTAGCTAACCGTGATTTTTAACAGACGGTTGAAAAAGAAATAAATATATTTGTTATGGATCATCAACAGACTCGGGTGGGAGGCTGCTGGCAGACCCGCTGCATTACGTAATGCTAAATTAATAACCCAGTCACTGCTGCACAAAGTAACGAACGCCACATTGTCGGCTAATTCAGTCAAAGTTAATGTGAACGGGAAGTACGTTTTTCTGGTTGCACTGATGCCTCTGATGCCTCTGTCTGGTTTACAGCATGGAATCCTCCACAGCTAATCGATCCTGCTTCAGACTAGTTAACAATCATTAAAAAAAGGAAGTTTCTTCTGTTCAGATCGATCCAACATCCGGTGTGAGCAAACGGGAAAAGGTTATTTCTCATTATATAACACTGATTGAATAACTAGCTTATTGATATTATCTGCAATAACTTTAACTGAATTAGCCGCCCATGTAGTGTTTGCTTCTTTTTATGTCTTTGCCCAGCAGTGTTTGGGGTGACGTTGGGTTGAACATTATGTGGTGGCGGAGGTGAATTTGGCACATTTACACCTGGTGCTGTACAAAATTATTAATTTAGTATCAACTAAGGCAGCAGGCCATTGTGTAGATTATCCATATAAAATGCTCTATAACAAATATATGTATTTATTTATGAACTGTCTCTGTTAAAACCAAGGTTAGTTAGATGGCTTGTGTGGTGGCACGTGATCAGAAAAATATTTTTTTATTATCAAAATGTTTTTATTTTTCATTTATTTGTGTATTTAATTATTTATTCCAGCATTTATTTATTTATGTGTCATTTTTGGTCCTTCATATGATGCTGCACTTCTCTCTTTGTGTTTATACTCTGACAGCTCTTTTTAATTTTAAATGTACGCAGCAGCAGTCTGTGATGAATGTGTGAGTGCCACTAAAACACTTCATTTACATATTAAAGTCCCACTTGAGCCTAATTTTGATGTCGTGCTGAAGAGGTTTCTTTCTGAACAGATAAATCAAAAGCCTCCTCAAAGAGGCGTGAACATGGAAAAGATGGTGTGGTTTGAAAACCTCAGATCTTTTTTTTGTTAGGTGAGTTTGCAAAACGCTGTTTCTTCTGGCGAGTGTGATTTGGCACCATCACTGATCCTGTCAGCACCGAGTGCGAGCAGGAGGGAAGCTGAACGCCCTCAGGCAACTTGCTCAGTGAATCAGCTCACTGAAGTGTGTATGTGTGTGTTTGTGTGTGTGCGCTCCACACACGCAAGCCTGTGTAACTTGTGTGAGATTGCAGTTGTGTTTGGACTGTTTGTGAGTGCATTCATTTCCCCCGGTTGGTGTTGGTGTGAGAGTGTTTCCATGTTAGTATTTCTGTGCTAATATCTGAGTGTGTGCGTGTGTGTTGAAGTCTCCCTGGAGGTCAGCTGACTGGACGACATCACGGAGCTGTGAAACGGAGAGGTTACAGCTGTGTGTGTGTGTGTGTGTGTGTGTTGCGTGTCTGTGGAGAAGCCGTGACACAGCTGGTGTGATGTTTTCCCACCTGTGAACCGCAGAGTTTAAGTGTCTGCTCTCCGAAGTACAGCCGCATATTTCAACCATGAAAAACTGGAGTGTTTGGAGTCTGTTCATTTGAATCAAAGTTGCTCACACTGTGCAGAAAAAAGTGGGTAACACTTTCTATGAAGACCACATCTGTAGTCCAGCATGAAGAGAGGAAGTTAGCTTTGCAATAATTTGTGAATATACTAAAATATATTTTTGTAATTTCTTTATCTCTTCATTACAAAGCAGGTATAGAGAAACCACGTTCATGTTAGAGTTAGACTGTGCTTATACTGTAGCAATGTATAATTAGCACTGCCATTTTATTGCAATGATCAAGTTGTAATATAATACTCATAGTTTTAATGCATCATAATAATTTTATAATGCATGTATTATATTGTGATAATAAAGGCTTTTTTGTTTCAGAAACAGATGAATGATTTCTGACTTTTATGACTCTTCAGATAAATTAATTTAACTAATCAAAAAGTAATTAAAATTTTTCCATAAGAAAGGATAGTTTGTTTCTTTCATGATAGATGTTCATGGCAAAAATGTCCTCTTGGTTGCGATTGATTAGTTTGTTGCAGTGACATAGTTGACCACTAGGGGGGAATTGGCCCCATAAACGTATAAAAGGTGAAATATGGAAAAGTCCTCACTCGTTCTGACTGATCACAGGGAAGTGTCAGATCTTTGGGAACACTACGTTGTGGGAACCATGAGAATACTTTTTTTTTTAAAGTGATCCATAGTAATAAAGTAATGAATATTTGGTACTTTGACTTCCAGAAACAAATGTTTCTGTTTTTTCATGATTCATTGAAACTTTTGGCTTTCTCTACGTTTTGAAGAGAACATTGATTGATTGATTGATTGATTGATTGCTGTACATTTAAAAGATAAAAAGTTCAGGGAGTTTAGTTTTAACAGCTGACACACCAAAAACTTTTCCAAACTTTCACTCCACCCACATCGCCTGAAACAATCTGAGCTTGCAAAAAGATTTTTCTTTTAGTTTCTGTATGAATATTTGCAGCCTGAGGGTGTGAGGCCAGTGGGAGCTGCCCAGTACAACCACCATCTGCTGCTTTACATCATGCGGGTTAAAGGATTCACTTGCTCGAGGGCACTTTGAGAACAGTTTACAGTTACTTAAAAGCAAGTGAAAATCTGTCCAGTTTCACAAGTTTTTTTTTTTTTTGGAGATTTTTGTGTTAAATGCTTATGCAGAAATCTAATTGCAACATTATATTGGGACTTTTGGCAGATTTCATTCATCCACATAATGAAGGTGTTTTTTTTTCGGTTTTAGTAGAATTGTAGATTTCTGATTGAGTGACCTGATTATTTGCCCACGAAGAAACACATTATAATGTGAAAAAACGAGGAAAGTAAAACATGATGAGAAGTAGGACATGCTGTTGGGATTATCAGTTTGTGAGTGAAACAATGTTTGGGAGAACAAAAACAAACTCCATATAAACCGTGGTTTTGGAGTAGTCATCCCCCACAAGGTAATTATTTGAGATAATTGGCTGTTTGTTTACATGAAAACAAAGTTCCAGACATGTTTACAAAGGTTCTGAAACAAGTGAAACTACATGTTTGACGAGTGAATTGTCTTTCCTGGCACAGCTGCACTCTAGTAAACACAGTTAGAGAGAAGATGGAAAAACAGAGCTAGAAGAGCTTCAATATTGGACTTACATTCATTAGTTGAACACAAACTTGACTCCAATGGGGTGATAATGTTTGTTTCATTGCTTCTTCCTGTTCTTTACCTGTGGTCTATCCATGTCTGTTTGTTGTCTCACAGGCTATGTGTGTCTGTAAACACATATGATCGGACATGGAGGCCGTCAGCGCAATCAACGCCACGCAGGACGAGTTCCAGTTCCTGCCTCTGCCCGACGATGACCCCGGCAACCGCGGTTACCCTGACTACGACCCAAATGTTGGCGCTAACCCACCGGCGTCGCCCACATTGATGTTTGAGGGGGGGTTTCCAGAGGACCCCATTAAACAGCTGAGTGTACAGGTAGAGGTTTCATATTGTAGCTTGTCTCAAATAAAAGCGTAGTCAACAAGTATCTCAGCAAGTTTGTGGTTTAGAAATTGGTATTTTTGTGATTTTTAACCCCTAGAGTCGACAACTTTGCTAACAGCCAAACATCGAGCAAGGTCAACAGACAAGGAGCCACACACCTAGCTTAGCATACACACGAACACTACAAGAAAAGTTCTGCTGAGGAGTGACGACTCACCTCAGTTATTTCAGTTTACAGTTCGCTGCAGTTGAGCTGCTGCTGCAAGTAACCGTCTCTGACAGCTGTGTTGTTGTTGTTGTTGTTGTTGTCTGCAGGTGGTGTTGATCTTGGCCTACAGCACCATCATCGTGCTGGGGGTTCTGGGTAATTCTCTGGTGATCTACGTCATCTATCGCTTCAAGACTCTCCGCACCGTCACCAACTTCTTCATTGCCAATCTGGCTGTCGGTATGGTTACACACAAACACACAGATACACATTAACACACCGTTTGTGTGTGTGTGTGTGTGTGTGTTCTCTGTAGGTCGCCCGTGATGGTGACTCAGACATCTGTCAGCTGTTATAAGCCGTGTCTCTGTGATGTCTGTGGATTTGTCTGCTGCAGCGTCGTTCATGTGTTTGACGGGGAGAAACCAACGTTACTGTTACGACGATGTAAAATATAAACGTGTTCACGAAACGGAGAACAGAGCGGAAACACTTTAAGAACTCCCACAAGGCACAGATGAGTATTTTAGGAGTGTACACATGTCGTACATGCACTAACCCTGCTTTTTATTTGATAATGAGCGGATACATCATTCATCTGTGAATACAATTTTAATGTGAGACAGACGAGAGAGACAAAGATCAAAAGAAGCTTTGACTTGTGATGTTATTTAAAGTGATAATCCGCTGTTTTACATTTCCTTATCAATGAATATTATTATATAATATCTCGTTCATAAAGGCTCTGTGTAAAGTAACGCGTTTGAAGTGATAACATCTATGCGAATTCTTAATCTGAACAAATGGAAATAAGACGAGCAGAAGGAATCTGCGTCATTACATCAGCGTTAGTCATTTTTATTTAATCACATCGTGTTAATTAGCTGTAAAAAAATCAATTTCCGCTCAGATTTGAATGAAGCTCTGTGAAAATAAGTGTATTTATGTTTTTATCTTTTAACAAACCTAATAGACCATATAGCGTAATAACATGCTAGCATATTCATGTCTGTTTGACCAAACCGTCCACCCCAACTGCCTCCATATGTGGACCTTCTCGCTCTTTATACTACGTCAGCTGACTTCTATAGAACATTAAAATATTACGTCAGATGGATGCATCTAGAAATGCCACTAGAGACACTAGAGGGGTACCTACAGTGTCAGTTTGAAGCGTAGGACCACTTATAGACCATATTTGATGGGATATGTCTAATTGTAGCCTTGTTCTTTCATCAGTTGATCATTATCAGCAGGTCCTCTTCCACGGAGTCCGCCATGTAGCCCAGGATGGACAGACTGACTCTAGATAAGACATTTTGTGTTTTTTGTGTGAGGTGGTTCGGGCATCTGACTAGGAGGGACTATATAGCCTTTATCTGGACTGGGAACGTCTCAGAATCCTCGAGGAGGAGCGTTGTTGGGGAGCTAAACTTGCTGCCACTGCGACAAAACCCTGGATAAATGGAAGGAAATGGATTGATTTGTTTGTCTGTTTAGTCTGTGAGCGCAGAGCAGAAACTAACCCACTGACAACTTGTTGAAAGAGGTGAACGCTATGATGGAAATCTACAGAGTAACTTGACCCGTCCTGAAAACCTCGTCTTTGCTGACCTCCAGTGGTTTAGCTTTTAACCTTGCTGCAGTGATGTACAGACCCTTTGACACTAGAAACATTCAATTGGAGCGGTTGCACTTCTTTTTAGGATTTCTTGGGTTTTTCGATTGTTTGCAGTTTTCTCAAAGTCAGCAGTTGAGCTTGACCTCGATCGTATCAACCGTTTACCCTCCGTGACTGGAAGTATTGCCACAGGAAGTCTGACAGTGTTTTACTTTGGTACATTTGAAAACATCAGTCCACCAACACGTCCAACCACGACTGAACTGAAATGAGTTGTTACCAGGAACAGAGACAAAGACAAGTCAAACCGCTGAGAGGATAATGTGGAGGATTTATCTCTGTATTCATGAAGGCTTGCCGAGCTTCACATGATTTTAATGAGCTGCAAAAAATCTCAACTTTGACTCCAAACATCAGACGGGATTTAAACAAACAACACAAAGCCACGGCCGACACTTTACCAGTCATCTGTTCGGCGTTACAACATGAAGCCTCGACACACGGCGGGTAATCTCACCAACAACCTATTTATCTCTAATGAGATGAGCGTTCACGAGTCCCCCCGCCTGTGACGTGAAATTTCACCCCGGTTGATAATTAATCACACTTTTAATGCCTGGATCGTCTCAGTGTTTGGAGGAACTGAAGGTGTTCATTAAATCCATTTAAACATTTAAACTTAATTTGATGAACAACGTGAAACAAAGACTCAAAACAGACACAGTCTCCGTGATGCTCCCAATTTTAAATGTAATTTAATGTAATGTAAACATCGTAAATTGATAGAAAATAATGTTTCTCATTAGAAGTTCATGTGGGGAAAGAAACAATTAGAACATGAAACACAACAGCGCACTCATAAATCAACATAAAAACAATGAAACAAATAATTAGCAGAGTTAATCAGCAGCACACCAGCAAATAAACATGACATGTAATGGAGTGTGAAGTGGAGGGCTGCGTTCGCTCAGGCCTGAAGATGAACAATAATGCAGTTAATAAATAAAACAAAGTTTATGTTGACGAAGTACAACAGAAAAGAGGCCACTTCATTAGGAACACCTGTGTAGCAAAAACCTCAGTTTTTATGTTCTGAACCACAACATCACATTAGCTCTGGTTCTTGAATCAGTTCTGTTCAGGATTCACCAGCAGTCAACAATACATGATCTTCCTATCAGTATAAACCTCCTCCTCTGTGAACTGGGTCAATCTACACTACGCTCGTCATGATGGAGGTACTTGGAGAGTCAGGAAACAGACTAAACTCAAACCTCGTCATGGTGTTCTGATCCTGATAGGTGAATGTGACCCAGATCAGAGTAAACATCATATCACTAATACTTCAGAGGACAAGATGTCCTCACAGACTTCCCATGAAATATGTTTTTGTATCACAGTGTCAGAAAAGTCATGAAAAATGTTGCCACATGTGTTCAGCATTTGTAATGCTGTTGAATATAAACAACATTTTTATGAGAAAGGTTTGTGTGTTCTCTTATTTATTCGATACATTCTGGGAACTTAAAAACTCTCCAGTTTAAAATCAGAAATTCTTCAGATTCAAACAAAACTGTGTCACAGAATCGTTTTTATCTTAACTATCTAATTAATCACCTTACAACCCATTAAATCTATCTTGTGAGCCCCTGGAGGTGCTCTGACCCCGACCACTATCTGTAAACAAGTCAAACCATCACAGTTAAAAACACACATTTACATTTAAATAGAAGAACAGTCCTCCAATAAATCTACAGTTTGTCAGGTAGCTGAATCATTGTTCAAAGCCAGAAGAGATAAAAAACATCGAGATGATTTGAACTAATTAAACTACAGTTTAATATCCCCAAAACAACAAGGAAGAACAAAACAATCCACTGATATGTTTAGTAATCTCTATTTAGTCTTGTTCTATCAGTGTTTTCTTGTGGTTTCAGGTTTAAATCATTCTTAGAATACTTTTTCTGTCCATCCATTGTCTTTCATTTATCCGGGGTTGGGTTGCGGTGGCAGCAGGTTTAGCAGGACGTTCCAGACGTCCTTCTTCCCAGCAATGAATTCCAGCTCCTCCTGGGGGATCCCGAGGCGTTCCGAGGCCAAATGGGTTATATATAGGGCCTCCAGTGAGTTCTGGGTCTGTCCATCGGTCCATGTTGCGCCCCGAGACCCCGGGATACTTGAACTCCTTTGCTCGTCATGTCAACCTAAACGTTCTAATCAGAAGCTCAAAACACAAAGTTGTTGTGACATGTCCTTATAATGTTTGGAGGCTTTAGAAGCAGAAACACACAAAAAAAATCTTTTAAAGTCTTTTTTAACCTGTGTGCCCTCTGGTTCAAACTAAGCGGAGGCGTTTTGTGGAGTGTTGATCCGTCTAGGAGGAATTTAAAATCTCCTGGTTTATTTGTTCCACCATCACAAAATAATAAACACATAAATAAGAAGTGAATAATTAGATGGAGTGAACGTTTGTGTGTTTGTGTGTGATGTGCACTAACGTTATGTAGCCCGGAGTATCGTTAAATTAAATTGGATGCAAAGTAAAACTCACTGCTGGCTTTAATTAATAAACACACACTGATCGGCCGTTTCCCGGAAAAACATTCATGAACAGCGTGAACCGAGTTCAGTTTTCTGTGATACCAGGTGGATTTAGACACGGAATCATCATCAATAGTCAGATAATCAGAAGTGAAGATTTAAGGTACCGTCTTCAAGTGTTAATCCAGCACAGTCAAACCTCAGATTAAAGTCTATTTGTTCACTCAGCTGTTGATTTTCTTGATTGTCTCCTGAGCTGCAGACCAATCAGGAGCTTAATCAGGAGCTTTGGAGGTACCTAGACCCGGTGTGCTCCATGCGTATAAAGTCTGAGCAGCAGCCAGTTCTGGTTGGACCTCTTCAGAAAAATATAACAGTAGTCTAAGTTACTGATCTACAATTTACTTGTTAGTAATATCCTCCCCAAAAAAGAAAAAAATGCAATTATGGTGAAACAGTTATGTCTCAGTTATAGAATTTTCTGGCATGTAGGCTGGCCGTAAGGTCGCTACATCATGTTTCTCCACTAGTAGGGCCTCCTAGAGGACACATAATGGATACACAATCACATGTTCTCCACTAAAAGGCCCCCCTAAAATGGCTTTATTCCCTCTGGAAGGGCACTCTAGAGGGTCCTTCATTACATATTTCTCCTCTTGAGGGGTCGAAGGTTTCGTAGGCAGCAAACAGAAAGATGCAGTTATGGTGTAACAGTTGATTCAACATTTTCTGGCATGTCTGGTAGCCAAGAGGTCCCTGCAGCATGTTTCTCCATTGGTATGGCACATAAAAGGCCCTGAAACATGATTATTTCACTGGAAGGGTATCTAGAGGGCATTCAATAACATTTTCCCCACTGGAAGAGCACCGTAGACTGCGTTTAATTATGTTTTTTGTACTTTCTTACCCATGGTAAAAGCACAAGGAAAAATGACCAAATCTGACCAAGTTTGCAAACTCTGTTGGGCAACGCTGCTGGTGGCACATGAAGAACCAGTTTTGATTTGTAGCAAAGGACGTATAAAACATGATACTATATGGACCAGATGACACAGTCACCATTAAAAGTCATGTTTCATTTGTCTCGATACCCCCACCCGCCTGGCATGCCACAGGCACAGCTGTCATCACTTCTCTTCCTATTGTCTTCACTGTTTGTCTGAAGGAACCAAACAGTCGTATTTTACAGCTGAGTAAACATAGAGTAACATCGAGGAAGTGGCAGCTGTCTTTCAGCGCACCTTTTTTTTAATCATAAAAAGACAATTATTAGGAGCTAGCAGGAGAATATTAATGCATGAAGTCAAACCTGAGTGCTGCTGTCGTTCTTTCATTGTTACATTAAAGGTTAAAGTTTTACTGTGAGATAAAAGAGACAGCGGGAAATGAAAAGAGTGGAAGTGTAGGAGAAAATGACAGCCTGCTCCTTTACAAATTATTTACTTTAATGTTTTCATGAGAGAAATACAAGACGAGACAACCAGAAAGAAGAACTCAAAGCAAGACTGAAAACTACTGATGGTAAAATTCCCTTCCTGTGAAACCTTTGCATCCATCCATCAAATGTTAGAAAATGTAATATGGCAGAATAATAGAATATAACTGAGGTCTAAGTTCCTGATCCACACTACATCACACCTGAAGTCAAAGTGTCTCTACTTATGAATATTCTTCCTGGAAGGTTTGGCAGCACACAGAAAGATGCAATTATAGTGAAACTGTTACATTTTCTGGCTTGTAGGCCGACCAAAAGGTCCTTGCATCATGTTTATCCACTGGTAGGGCCTCCTAGAGGGCACCATGATGTTTTCTCCGCTAAAAGGGCACCTTAATGGGCACTGCAACACGTTTCTCCACTGGAAAAGTACCCTACATAGTGCGCAAGTACGTTTTCTCCACTGCAGGGGCACACTAGAGAGTCCTGTATCGCTTGGCACTTAATATTTTCTCCCATGGAAGGACCCACAAGATGCCCCTACATCATGATTTCTCCACTGGAAGGGCGACCATAGAGGGGACTCTTGCTGCATCTATTTCAAGTTTAGGGGCACCGGAGGTGGTGACTGCCTTACATGTTCATGTTCAAATGGGTTTAATGACACACTTTTGGACAATCTCCCCATGAAGAACACACACAGTTTTTTATGTTCCTTTCTTATAGCTTTTCTTAAGTTTCAAGATATCCATAGGGGGCATGTAGCAACAAATGTACCAAGAAATGTTCCATATTTGATGTTTTCTTAACGTGCTAGCAAAGCTCCAATTGAATTAAAGGATTGAGAGGAGCAGCCGAGCGACGCTGTGATGAATATCAAAAGAACAGAGCAGCAGTGTGATTGATGTGATGTGAAATGTGCAGAACAGTAGAACGACGACAGCCAGAAAGTTGTCGGTTCAATTCCCCCCTGAAACAAAACAGAAGTGGGCAGGCAAGCAGACAGTTTGTGATAAACAAACAGAAAAACTGGGCGACTGAGCGCTCCACTGCTTCGCCCACAGCCTCGTCTGCTCATCTTCTCTTTCATTGCACTGTTGGGCTTTTGTCTTGTCTGAATGGGAACAATGCCTCCTGTTTCATTTCATTCAACCCAAATCATATTCGGCCGTTCATAGACCCCTGAGATGTGACTCTTAGGATGATATGCATGCCATTTAATAGCTAATAAAAACATCAATAGCTGAGAAAAAGTCAGAAGTGGGTAAAAGGAAGAGATTTCAAAGAAGATACTGACATGGCAGCGAGTTCCACAGCTGACGGGCCAAATGCCAAAGGCCACATCATCATTGGTGACAAGTCGGGATACCGATCAAGCTCATAGGGAGTTAGCAGATCAGAGAGAGGCAGGAGCCAGACTATTTGAGGCTTTAAAAAGCAGTCAGATCTTAAAATCAATTCTAAATCTCTCAGGTAAGCAGTGAAGGGCAGATCAGTGTGATGTGGTCTCTTCTCTTAGAACATGTTGAAAGTCTGACAGCAGCATTTTGTGTCAGCTGCAGTCTTTGCTGATGCTTTGTTTGTAGAAACCTGAACGAAGTATTGCAACACACTGAGTCTGGAGGAGATTAAAGCATGCATGAGCTTTTCTAAATCTTCAGAGGAAAGGAATGGCCTGATCTTTGTAATGCAATGACTGCACTTTATTCACCTGAACATCAAAAGGCAGCTCAAAAAGTTACGAGATAAAGCCCCCAGATGGGATTTTAATGCTGCTTGTGCTGAAGGACCAGAGGGCATCATTATTATTATTTGATTTTGAGTGCTGGGAAATTTTGGACATCCAGTTCTTAATTTCAGCGAGGCAGTACATGATGTCAAGGTTTTGAGTTCGCATTTTCTGTTTTTTATTTAGTAGTTGTCCTCTCTCTGTCTCGTGTATCACTACTTGCTGTCTTGTTTTTTTTCCCGCCTATTGATTCTGTTTGACTGCAATCAGGGCTATCACACACACCTGCCACTGCACTCACCTGCACACACACACCTGTTTTCAATTGGCTTAGTCACCATTTAAGACACAAAGAGAGGAGACCTACAAAATAAAACATGAAACATTACCAGGTACCAGACTTTATCGAAACATACAGTTGAGTATCGTCTGCATAGTGATTTATATTATGTCTGCACATGATCATTTAATGGATGAGTTGTTTTGGCCCATAAAATGCTTAATGATGTTGATCAGATGTTTTTATGAAGCTCAAGAGACTTCTGCAAATGTCTTTTGTCCACAACCCAGTAGTTTGAAGTAAATATTCACATTTAAGAGGCTGAAATAACACAATTTAGATTTTTTTTTTCACAACTTGAAATGATTAATCTTGTCTCAACTCAAGCTTGAAGTTAGTACATGTAAGTCCCCGACAAACTTCAGTTTAGTTGTTTAGTTTGGAGGACTTGTTGTAAACTTGTGGGTACTGCTAAAATTAGAAAAGCTCTAATCTTTACAGACAATCCTGTCTCCTAATTATTCCTGTTGCATTTTCAAAGATTGTGTTTTCATGATTGTTTCTTACAATATCCACTTATATCAACCAAAGCATGTCCAGCACTGTTAAGATTATTTGCTTATGGGAAAGGTCGAATTCGTGATTTATTGAAAGTGGCTCATGGCGTCTTCTACACAACAGATGACACACATATCTTTTGATGTGAAGAATGTAGCCAGTAAATGTTCTGCTTTTTTGTTTGTTTGTGTATTGTGTACTGTGTGTATTTTGTATTTCTCATTCACACAGCCGTCCTCTTTTACATGCCACTTTAAATCTGCTCCTTTTTGTCTCTCGTTTTTGTCCTGAGGCATCACAGGAAGCAGAAGGCCAAATTTTGTGAAGAGTAGGCAGAGTTGGACATCAGGCCCAATGAGACCCTGCAAAGCTTTTATTTTTGTCTAACACGATTTGGCACGATGCCCTTATCCCAAACTAAACATCCCTAAACTGACGTGGTTCAGAGGGTTGCAGACTTTGCCAGTGTTCAGTCCCTCCCGGGCTCTCCTGTACCAGACAGACACGTTTCGTTGGAGGTCTAATAGAGAGAATTCAATAAATGCAGCTGCACCTCCAACATTCTTGACCGATAGCTGATCAATCACAACACCAGGTGGTCCAGTCCCAGCAGGAATGAACCTCCTGAAAAGTGCAGTTAAGAATCTGATAACTTCAGGTTTGAATCCACATCTTTGTTATAACCATGACCCTCCCCAAACCATTGGGATGACATCACGCACATAAAAATAGCTTTTTAAGGCTCGGGAAACATTTCAAATGTTAAAACTAATACAAATGCTGTCAGATGTGTTCTGTCAACAGTTTTATCGAGCCTATAGAAAAAGATTTGCAGCATTTTAGGCTGCAGGACATCGTTGGTTGCAACAGTCCTCTGGGATTAAACCTTGAATTTTTAAAATATGCTCATAGAAGTGGTTCTGAATTGTATTTAAAGCAATACAGAGAGTTGAGGTGGAGCAGCCGGAGGACATCAGAGGGAAAACTAGAAAACGTTTCTGTAAAGCGTTACGTACTTCTCCCGACCCGGAGCCCAAAGTTACATAGTGTGAGAACAGACGTACGAATGACAGAGACACCATTCACCTGATCACAGGTCAGTGTAGATCAACAGGAGTTAAACTTTACATCGATTCTATGAATGTGACAGTCGTCACATTGGAGCTCCAGATGTCGATCCTCGGCGTCAGCAGATGTTAGCCCTCATGCATGCAGAGGTGGATCTGATTGTCCTGACATGTGACCTGCTGTCTGTTGGACAGATGGCGTCTCTCTCTCTCTCGCTCTCTCTCTGATTGGGGACGGATCTGATGATCACCCGTTATTTTTCACTGCTCGCGTCCTCGGATGACTTCGACAGCTCAGCGCTGCAGCTGCTTCATCTGCTGTCACTCATGACATATGAAAACATTTTGCCAAAGCATAAAGGAACAGTGGAAGAACAGAAAACTGATTATGATAATAACCGGTTATATAGGGATTCATTCTGTTGGTTCGATGTGTAGGTGGTTACAGATATGTTCCCCTGACAGCTTGTTTCCACATCTTATTAGCCCAGATTTCAGATTTGTGAACCACAGACTCTGGGTTCTTCCTTCAGTTTGTCACTTCTTGCCTGTTACCGAGGGAGAAGCAGCCTGAAAATCACTTCCCTGATCATCACACAAACAGCGTACATACACGGCCCGATGCCTGCACAATTATCTGTTCTTGGGGGGTAAAAATAAAGATCCCAAGAGAGGCATACTAACCTCGTTCCTCCATGTTCTAACTGTATTTATACACTGATTCACTTTATATACACTTTGTATTTATTTAAAAAGTCAAACTTTTCACAGCCGATAAACTCCAGAGGAAATATTAAAGCAATAATACACAAGAGGGAGTGCTGATATTCAGTATAATATCATGTCTTCATCTTCTTCTTCGTCTCCAGCCGACCTGCTGGTCAACACGCTGTGCCTCCCCTTCACCCTCGTCTACACCCTGCAGGGAGAGTGGAAGATTGGCAGCACCCTCTGCTTCCTGCTGCCCTTTGCCCAGGGGCTCGCCGTGCACGTCTCCACGGTGACGCTCAACGTCATCGCCCTGGACCGCCACAGGTGGGTGGGGCTTAAAGAGGAGGGGTGACTTGGAAAGCTGTGATATGTGGTTATACTGTACCTGCTGAACAAAAGCATGGTAGCATGTCTTGTTCAGTATTTTAGTTAGCTTGTGATCTCTAATCCATCACATTGATGCAGTTATGAGAAACTTCAAATCCAACACTGAAATGGGAAAATGTGTCACAATCCTTTGTCTCTGTAAGATTTCTCTGGTAGCTTCTTGGTTACGAATGTGACACTAAATATAGAAAAAAAAAAAATAAGGGACCACAGAGCAGAAAAAGTACACACTGAGTAAACACAATACAGCCTCAAAACTTAGCATTGGCATTAGTTTAGCTCTGTTAAGTAAAATCATGATTTTATGAACTACTGGTCTTTGCTTTCTTGCCAAAAGTTAGATGAGAAGATAGTTACCACAAAGTGACTTCACATGTTAATTAGTGAGCTTTGGAGGTTCAGGTTGGTGGATTTACTAATGAAGCAAACACATCTTACACTCTTTGATTTTGTTTTTTTAAAGGTTTGGTCTGGAAGCAAAAGCTAAAGTGATTTAACATTTTATTTTAACTTATTTATCTGTCTTTAACTTGCTAGGTACAATCAGGCAGGGAGCAGCTCTGTTTCCTCCTGATTAAATGTAAACAAAGTACATCCCCTGGGCACATCGCACCTCACTTTGAATCCAGAGGATGTGCCGTTTTTAACTATCAAAGGAGGGTTTGCCTCCTGATCTTTTAAATAAGACCACGAATGTACAGAAATGTCATTGAAACATGGAAGTAAACTGGCTAAAGGTTTAAATGCGTTTCTTCATTTAGATCAGAGTCACCATGTAAATCTGTTCTACCATACAGACTGAGATCTCGCACTTAAAAACCCTCAAATGCAAACAAACCACAAATTAAGACAGCTCATCTGTCTTAATTTGTGGCATCTGCAGGGACTGGAAAAACTAAAAAGCACCATTGGCAGTTTTTTTTTTTATTTGAACTAACAAAGCTGCCAGAAGACCACAGAGACCCACGAGACTCATCCAGTAAGCAAAAAAACCTGAAGTGCATTGTGTTGCAAGGCCATCGTACAGCTCTGAAGCTGAATCTTAAAGTCAACTCTAATGTTTACTGGAGGCCAGAACAAGAGACCTGAGAATCCGTGTAATGAGTTCACTTTTTCTTCTGCTTGTCAACACTGTTGTTGTGCGGAAAAAGCTGCAGCAAAGACTTTTTTTTTGAACTTCTGGACTACAGATGAGGTGATTACTGGAGTCTGAAGAAAAACATGAAATGTGCAACAGGTTTTTCAGTTGGAAAACTTGAGTGTAGACCAAGTTTAAACCCACTGTGACGTCAGTTCTTCGTCAGCTTCTACATTAGCTTCAGAGACCCAGAAGTTCTGTCCAGTTTTGTTTTTTAGTTATCACCCATGCCGGCCTGATGGCTCTCGAGATGGCCACGTTGATTGGTTAGTTTGTTGGTTCTGCTAACACACTAAATATTATACCTGCTAAACATCGTGCTAACAGCGTGTTAGCATGCTTGCATCTTCTCTCACAGTCCTGTTTCTTTTAGTAAAACCAACATCTATCTTTTTATTTTACGGATATTTTGTTGTGAAACCAGGAACTCTCTTGAGAAACATCATTTACTTTACATGACCCGAAGGTTGGCCTACTATAGAATAGAGCTACATCAAATATTTAGCATGCAGTCTAACCTGCACTTTTCTGTTGTTGTATTATTACTTTAAGTGCGGTAAAAGTGTTTCCTCCCTCTACTGTAGTCTGCTGCAGTTCATGTAAGCATGTTATCTGAAAACGATGACGTGTTCTGTCATTCATTATTGATCCGTGACAGTCGTTCCCGGCTCTCTCTGAAGGTAAAAACCTGCTGTAGGGTTGTGTAACATTGATGTGGTGTTGTTGTGTTTCAGGTGCATCGTGTACCACCTGGAGACCAGGATGCGTAAGGACGTGTGTTTTGGGGTGATAGCGTTGACATGGGTGCTGAGCGCCGTGCTCGCCAGCCCTCTGGCCATTTTCAGAGAGTACGGCTCCTTCACTCTGGAGCCTGGACACACCATACAGGTACACACACACACACACACACACACACCTGTAGCACATGTACAGATCAGTGCCCTCGCTTCCCTCCTCATCCGACTCTTTGATCTCCCACGCCACCTCTCACATCCCTCATTTTTCCCTCCTCTCTACTCGCCTCTCCGTCTCTTTCATCTCTACCTCCTTTCACGCCGTCCTCCCCTTCCACTCCTTTCATCACACCTCACAGAGCACTCGCGCTCCAATCGCTCCTCTCTTTACCCTCTTTTCAATCCGACTTTAAATACGTTGGTTGCGTGTTTCACTCCGCCTTCATTCCTGATCGTATTATCATTTTAGCCACGTTTTCACCATCTAAATGCAGTTAAAGTTTTGTGCATATATTTGATAATCTTTGTTCTGCTGCCCACAGAAATTAATTAAATTTTAAACTGAATACAATCAAAACTAATCTGAACAGCTATAGTGTATTCTAATAAAATCCAAAGCAATCTCATCTGATTGACAATACTTAATATAATCTAATGAATCAAATCTAAAATAATCCAATTAACAAAGACAAACTAAACTAAAACGGAACAAAAATAATTTCCTAAAATGAGCTAAAAAAGCTCTCGACTGTCCAGTCCATCCACGTTCCAACCCTCACCTTTGGTCATGAGATTTGGGTAGTGACCCAAAGAATGAGATTGCGGCTTCTTCCGCGGGGTGTCCGGGCTCATCCTTTAGTGGAGCTCAGACATCCCGAGGGACCTCGTAGTAGAGCCACTGCTCCTTCACGTGGAAAGGAGCTGAGGTGGTTCGAGCATCAGATTAGGAGGAGCTGAAAGAGCCGAACCTTAATCGAATAAAAAAATTAAAATAAACTACACAAAATTACAAAACCAAACAAACTAACTAATTCTTGTTACATCTAAACAAAGATAACCCAGACAGCAGAGCAACTTTGAATCAACATTGAATCAATGTTGGTGCATCAACAAAACTGTCATTGAATCAGCGTTGCTCAACATTGAAAAGCCTACACCCAAGCTAACATATATGAAACTAAACTGAATGTGTCCTGTCCGGTCTCTCAGGTGTGTACAGAGAAGTGGCCCGGGAAAAGCACAGACGGCACCATCTACAGCATCTCCATGTTGATCCTGCAGTACTTCCTGCCGCTCTCCATCATTTCCTTCGCCTACGCCCGCATCTGGTCCAAACTGCGTGGCCACGTCAGCCCCGCAGAAAACGTCGGCAGTAGCAGCGCTGGCTCCGAGCGTCACCGCCGGCGCCGCAAAACCACCAAGATGCTTGTGACCATGGTGGTGGTGTTTGCTGTCAGCTGGCTGCCCTTCCACGCCTTCCAGCTGGCAACAGACATCGACAACACGGTGCTGGACATGCGCGACTACCGCCTGCTATACACCGTATTCCACGTGATTGCCATGTGCTCCACCTTCGCCAACCCGCTGCTGTATGGCTGGATGAACCGCAACTACCGCGCTGCCTTCCTCGCCGTCTTTAAGTGTCGTAGGGGAGGTGAGAGGGGGAGGAGCGGCCGGCTGGACAGCATTCACCCCGTCGGAGGTGGAGCAGGTGGCGGAGGAAGGGCAAAGAAGATAGTGCTTGAAACCCAAGACGTGGTGCCCACCCACTTGAACGCCACTGACGTGTGAGGGCCTGAGGGAGGTGGCGAAGACGAAGATGAGGGTGATGGAAGAGAAGATGGAGAGAGATGACAAGAAAATGACAAAGCAGGAATTTAAAGAAAACCATTGTCAGGAAATCTTTTGTTCCCAGAAGACAATCGAGAAGAAAACAAGATTCCCCACAGAGTCAGAAACGAATGGAAAATAAAGACGTGAGAGAAAATAGAAATGATGGAGAGGGAGGCTATGGGGGGATTAAAGTGTTTTCGGAAGCCCAAAATAGAGGTGGAGGCGTAGACGAGCGGGGATTATAATAAAAAGAATGACGAGACAGCAGAGAAGAAGAGCCACTGAATGACTCAAGGTCTCCTAGAGGTCCACCAATCGAGGCGCCTGTCGCTTTGGGGACATGACCTCATCATGACGGAGGACCCAGGCACAGTTTTTGTGTTCTGAGTGAGATTCAGCTTTGTGTGAAGGACGCTGACAAAGTGACAAGAAGTTTCAAAAAGAGATCAAGAGTGCGCCAGAATGAGAAACTTTCGAAAGATTCAAAAGAATTCTATAACAACTTTGGACAATTCTTGTCAAAACAGGGCTTTACTCCATCTTCATTCCACATGTGAAGCATCTTGCTCGTACATACGGTGTAATCCGGCGTGGCTTACAAAGGCATTACGGAAGCAGCTTCTGTTACCGTGAGAAATATAAAGTGAGTGCCCATACTTTTCTGAAATCAGAAGCCATTAGTGATTGGGCAAAAACTTTTTGTCAGGTGAAAGCAAAAAAAAATAAAATAAATAAAAATATCCCTTATTCCTGAGTTCAGACGGAGCCAAGGAGGACGAAGATGAAGCATGATGCAAGCTTTGTGAAATCTCAGACATCGTTACGTAATGAAATTGTGTGTTTTAATAATTATCCTACAAAGAAAGTCTGACGTAGGAGTGCAAAAGGAAAGACGGAGGTGGACAAATTTATGTGAGACGTTATGACTCAGAGAGGTTAAAAAATACAAGTGATTTGGATTAAAAGGCAGACGAGGCGGAGGGAGAATGAACTGAGGGCTAATGAGGCAAAAGAAAAAAAGACAGCATGCCTCAGCAAGAGAGAGATTTCAAACGAACGTGCACCAACAGAGAAAACATCCTTTGTAACAAGCAGACAGATGAATGTTTGAAAAACAAACAAACAAAAAAGCTCACATTTTTAACAGATATTTTATGTTATGCTGAATTGCGGTACACATTTCACACCTTTCAAAACGTCTCGAGAGGACTGAGCCATTATATTAATCTTTTATTAAATCGGGTGCCTCCACAGTCGGCTGACTCTAAACACATTCGCAGTTACGCTTCATGACTGATGTTAATCTGCAGCAGATAATAAAACATGAAAAAACAGATCATTAAAAGACGATTGTTCACATTTGAAATGAAGCTCATTTCGGGAAGACGTTGTTTTTATAGTTGTTTAATGTCAACAAATTAATTTCAAATCACTACCAATAGTTAATATTTGTTTGGAAGTGTGTGTGTTTCGTATTCATACAGCAGTTCACGTTCAGGCCTAGTGATCAGAGGGCCTCTTTGACCCTGAACTGAGCCTCTCAGGCAGCTCTTACAAACTCAAAGGCTTGCAAAAAGAAAAAAAAAGATCAATTTATTGACCATAAGCAGCATGAAATGATGAGAGACGTAAAAGATCTGATTACATTGTCTGATGTACAGTTAAAAGAAACCCAGTCAAAATGAATGCACCAGAGCCAGAGATCGTCTTTTTCTCTTCGCTTACACCCCGATCTATGGCTTAACCCTCGGTGGTTGAGTTCCTTTGTGGGTAGTGTGTTATGTTAGAAAGAGATGAGGATCAGCTTCAGAGGTCTGGTAAGCTTTCTGACTCCACACCCCCACATTTTCTTCACTACATACAGATCCCTCCGGAGACACTTTTCACGTTTCACACATGCAGTAGTACTCAAAGTAACTCAGAGTGAGAGAATCCGAATTCAAGAACTTTTAATCACTACCTGGCTTTGAACAACAGCAAACAAGCCGATCACAAGGTTAAATTTAGGTAGAGGTGTCCAGGTGCGAGTGCAACGCGTTACGCTTTCACCCAAAGTGCTCAGTCCCACACTGATGCCAACATGCCAACGCCTCCACAACTCAGGCACATCTATCTATCTGTCTAGCTGCCAATCAAAATGCAGTTTACTAAAGCCAATAAGTATTTATCAACCATTAATCAAGCCCTTTGAAATGGTGCCTTATCGGCCTTTTCTACTATGGAAACTAACCTAATGTGGGAGCATGGGAACAAGTCCATGAATATGAATTTAAAGCAGTGCTTAGGTCATGCTAAATCCACATTCAACGCAACAGATCGTTTGCCACTCAAAAAAAAAACAATAACACAGGATATTTGGATTGTGGAAAGTCGGGGACGCTACAAGTTTATTTAAATTTCCCATTTGTGTAACATTCGTAGTAACATAATTAGCAGAGCAGTAATGCTACATCGCTGTTTTATTTTCCTGTGAAGGGGAAAAAAGTCAGATGTTTGCCTTGCTTCCCTCTGCGATATTGCTTAGTTGATTGGTCGCACAGCTCAACTGTAGTAGCCAACCAAGCAGAACACAAAGATGATTTTCCCTGGCGTCACCTTTTCATTGGCCACATTTTAAACTAAATTTATCGCAATTTTAACAGATTGAATGTCAGGATTTGAGGTTCACGAGATAAACAATAGGTGGCGCCAATTCTCCAGTCAGAAAACCACCACAAGAAGAGGGCGTGTCATTAAAAGAACGCAGAGGGAAGTTCTTGAGTTTTGTTTCCATGAAATGTTTCAAATGTTCGAAATCCCTCAAAATATGTTGATGGAACAGCTCGTAATGAATGACCGAAATATGGCAGAACCTAAAACAAAGAAAGTTCTTGAAAGTTAAGGCCAAGGGTTTGTTAACGCCCCGTCGTGGAAAAGAGCCAGTATTAGAAAGCGTTACCCAAAAACCAAACTCACATTTTAGATGCTGAATGTCAGGTGTCACTGATAACCCCCCACACTGCCGGCCGCCATCCCATCATGCTCTACTGTAGGTGCTGCCTGACAGACTAAACTCTTTAGCTCTTTATGATGACATTTGGACAGAACAGATTTCAGTTTTCACACACGATGAGATTGCACAGTTAGGTCTTAATTTCCACGTTCCAAATTAAATCATTGCTCAAAACGTTATTACCAAAGCTCGTTTGGTTATGTGTTGAAACTTTAATTGCCTAATTGTGATTACAACCCTCAGTCTCCCTCTGGCAGGAGCTGTATCAACATCTTAATTTAGTGTGAACACAGCAGACTGAATAATGACCTGCAAACATTTTGCACAATGTGAATGAACATTACAGCAGCTATTAGTTTAAACTGTTACATAAGCTGAGGAGGTAAAAGCCTTCATTTTTTTGGACTTATCCTCCGTGTCCCTCTCTTGTCTTTTCCTCTTTAAATCCCTCGATTCTCACTCTCTCTCCCGCTGAGTTGTGTCACTGCCTCGCTTGACCCGCAATCCCACAATCCCTCTGTTCCCTCCCACCGAAGCGTACCAGCTGTTTATCTCGGTCCTTGTTTCATCTCCTCATCAGTCTCCTCTCTGCACTCTTTTCCACTTGTGTGAACGCATGCCTTTAAAAAGCTCAAAACGCTGTCTTCATCTAAAGGATGAACAGAAGATAATTAATATAAATGTTTGTTTTACTTTGGTATGATGAAAAACAGCTTTACAAAAACAGCTGAAATGTTGTCATCAGTTGATATTTTACTCACACAACCGACTGTATCAAATGACTCAAATTTAGAAGAATAAGTTCAACCATAATGTGCTTTAGTTTAAAACGGCATCCTGAGTTATAATCCCCAGATTTGAATTGGATGTTTTGACAGTTTTGAACTATGTTATACTTTAAGTGGAAGCAGGTCAAATGGAGGTTTCAGAAAGGCAGTTTGACGTCATCTGGTTTTCTCTAAATCCCCAAAGCTATCCCACAATGCAGTGCTTGGATTTGTCGTCATCATCTACTCGTCAATAGAGTTGGGGCTTCAGAGGAGTTGTTTTTTTGGATGTTTGATGTTCTGAATGTAAAAGTCCCATTTTTAACGGACCACTTCAACGCTTGGATGGACATGAAGCTCTCCTGGTTGTCAGTACAAACATGTTGGATAATATCTGGTCACTGATCATAAAAGTCAATAAATTGAGCCTGTGGACATTAAAACTGAAGGAAAGAAGTGGCGTTTGGTAAAGTTTGTGGAGTTCAATCTTTAATTTCAATATGACTTTGAATTGCCTAAATGCACTGATATATTCAATTTGGTGCTTCACAATACAGTGCCTAAAAAGTAGAATTATAATTGCCTTATTCTTCTGTCCATCATTCAAGCAACTGACTACAATCAATAAACTCGAGTTTTCAGTTGTTGTGAACGCTCGCATCAATTCTGGCAGAAAACCTCCCGTTATTCCAACTACATTTTTAAAGAAAGAATCATATTCTCTAGTTTTTGTTGTTAATCTTGACTCAAACCAGAGAGTTTCATATCCATCGAAACTGTACAAGTGCTCCAACTTTAAGTCATGTAACATTGTGTACTTGGAAAAAATACCCTTAACTTTTACTTCACTACACGACTTTTACTGCAGATCCAGGGCAAGCTAAGGTACTCGTTAACTTACTCCATAACCTGCTAGTTAGGTCTCTAGAGTGTACTAGAACATTGACTCCATAGTGCTGTATCAGCAATGGAGAAAGGTCTGGCTGCATCCCTTCATTATTCTGCTGTCTTTAAACCAATTACAATCGCCTTGGGCGGCACTAAGCCCAGAATGCAGCTACCTTTTGGTGGAACATTTGGATGTGGGGGGGCAGGTCCTGGCATTAACATGGCTAAACCTCTGTAAAAGAAAACAGCTGGTAACTTCTTTATGTTTGTACCTTTAGTGAACCTCGTTGTAAATCATGTGACTTTTCGTGACGTTTTAGCAAACTGTGCCTAAGGAAGCACACTGGGACAAGCTTTGGAGGACTGAAAGTAAACGAGAGGGTGTCAAACTGTGCTCATGAATCTCAAATATAAATGCTCTTTGTGTGCTTGTCTTCTATTATTTGCAGAAAAGAAGTGAACAGTTATTTAGTTTGTCACTGATAATGTTCTGATGTATTCTGACGAGGTTTGTGTTGGGAGGACACAGATGCTGCTCGACCTTTTATCAAACATGAATGTAAACTCATTTGTAACATGGCTGTAATGTTGTATATTGTATAATTCTGTGTAAATATTGACTGTGTGAAAGACTGTAACCGAGCACAAACTGTTGGTCTTTAACTGTGTCCAACAACAGATGTACTATTCTCAAGCACAAATATGCCTCCGGACTCTTTCTTACAGTGTGTGTCCTTGGTTATGTGTGTGTACTATACAGTATAACTGACGTTGAAGTTGACCACAGTTTCAGCCTTGAAATATAGAGCAATAGACTGGAATGTCATGCACCACTAAGGTGCTGATGTAATTATAACTGCAGTGAGGAAGTGAGAAAACCAGTTTGTTATTAATAAATAAAATGTCACTGACATTTATGTTGTTTCTTATGTCTGCCGGACTGCAGAAATAGAAAGCTGTTGGGAAGCCAATAGGATGTTTCCTAAATTACTATTATTACACAACAGTTTTTGGTACTTTACTTAACAGCCACAGAGGTCGGCACTTAGTATAAACATTGTGTTTTTTTTATGGTTTTTGAAATGTAGACAAGAGAATCGTGTCCGCTACAAAGAACAAAAAGTCCATTACCTCGGCCTCTTATAAAAAAATGAAGGAACCCATGGAGCAAGCTGAACTTTAGAAGATGATACAGAATAATACATCACAAACTAACAAAGCTGATCAAAGACAAGGCACGTGTTTTAGAGTGGATTTATTTTAACAATAAAATACAAGACGAACAAAGTTAATAAAGGTTTGTTATTTGTGAAAACAATCAACAGACAAACACAAAACGTTGAATTTTCATCTATCAAAAATACAGATTAGCCATTTAGTCCTGAAAGGCTTAGGTGTGTCTGAATCTTCATTTGTGGGTGTATGAATGTGTCTGAGTATTTATGTATGTGTGTGTTTTCAGGGTTAATTTGCGTGGTAGCTGTTCCATTTCAACTCTAATTAGTTTATGCACAACAGATCCTAATTAGCTGTAAGTAAAATATGCCGGTCTCCACGGCGACCGGAGTTTGAATAACTTTTTTATCTTGCTATGCATCGTACAAACAGACCGAGATCTCGAGTGAAGTTTGTTTTGCCGCTGCAGCACAACAGGAATACAGAATCAGCAGATTTGTTTTGTAGGTAAAACTTTTGTTTGTGTATGAGGGGCCTTCAGGGACATTATTCATAATTACTTTACTACGAGGATCATTGTATTCATTATTTCCATATTTTACTTACTTATTCTAAATAGTTTTAGGCAACAAACAGTCATTGCATTTTTGTCAAAATGTTTTCTTTCTTTAAACGAATTCAATTTTATGTGTTTAGTTAATGCTGCACTGCTGTACTGATAGACCCCATCCTTCTGGTGGAAACACTGTTGCGTGACATCATCCACCTTCCACCTTCTCTTCCCCTCTCTCTGTGCATTCAAGCATCGAGCACATCCAGTGAGCTCAGCTGGTTGGTGCTCGAAGCGTCACAAGAGGTTAAATCTAAGAAATGTGGATTCTTTTCTACCCAGTGCAGCCGAACACAAGGCTAAAAAAAGGACTGTATAGACCTACATATTTTGTTTAAAGTCACTACGATGTGAGGGATGCATAGATGATGCACAGGAGGCTGCGCAGTTCATGTCTTGAATGGTTATTTCTTTTGCTGGAACGATTTGTCTGTTCATTTATCTTCTCACGACTGTGAGCGGGGGGTAAATCGAGCTCTGGACAGCTTGTAGCTGCTCCCAGCAGCAGGATCAGACCCTGTGAGGACACCGTCCTGACAATTGTGCCACTATAATGCGGAAAGTTGTCGGTTTGCGTCCGGTCTCATCTCATCAAAAAAAAACAAACAAAAAAACCCCAAAACATATATTTCATCACAGATTTAATTACCAAAGATCTGTTTTCAGCTTGTCGAAGGAGTCTCAAGTCTGCCGTAGTTTTCAGTAATGAAATTACCAACAACCTTGGCTCCTGATATAGCTTTCCATTTTTAAAAAAAAATAAAGTCTGGACTTTTTAATAGTTCATGTAAAAGTTATGTTTTCATGAGGCTTTTTAGTTGTGTATATTTCATTTGTGTATCTGACAGGAAAAATACATTTATATGCACTGAAATTTTTGAATCACGTCCCTAATGGCCCCTCATATGCATTTTTCTACATTATAATTGTAACAGTTAATCATCTCAAACACGAAATATCAACTTCAAGCTGTGAGAGGTTAAAGAGATTGTGAGTACAACTGTTTATAATTGATTTTTGTGATGGATTATACACTTTGGTTCAGCAGCAGATGCATTACATGTGTTACAGAGACTTCATTTCCATACAGATTATTTAAAAAGTTGAATTTTCCCACAGGATTTTTCCCAGACTTTACATCATTTTTAAATAAACGCAGTTAACATCCACTTACTGCAGTCATCTGCTGACATTTCAGTTCAGTCTTTGACAATGTGTGGTTAGATAGCAGCACCATTGTGGTATTCAACAGTGCAGCAAAGCTCTCATTTATCTCCAATGTCAGCTCGGAGGGCAACAGCTGCAGGCCTGTCCTTTACAGATTTGAGTGTTTCTCGACAAACTGCTTCTGCTTTACTGAACAATTAGAGTTTACCGATGTTTTGTGTCTACAGTGACTGACATCGATCTAAATATTCAACACAAAACGTTGGTGCTGGATCCCATCTGGTAGCTCCAGGTGTGAGTCAGTTCAGCAGAAATATCTGTTTTTGTTTTTTCTCATTAAAAGTGGCTGATGCTCAGCCTCGCTATGCAGCACAAGACATTTTATAAATGTAGGAGATCATCCATCAAGGACCTTTTTAATTTGAACTGAAAGTCCTGAACGCGAGCTTTGGGGAGGTTTTATTGTCAGCGATCACAGTGATCATTATCATGAGGAGATTATTGAGATAAGTGGGAACACTGAGGAAACAAATGACAGAGCAGTGGAGTGGCCACGGAAAAACAAGATTATACATATCAAGACCCGATTTACTAAATTGAGGGCTTGAAATGCCAATAAGAGAACACAAGGTAGAATTCAGAGTTAACGTTTCATGGCTGGTCTGATGTGCTGGCTCCCTGCATGTAATGTCACACATTTGTAGTGTCTATGAATTATCCAAAAATGTGCAAACAAATTGTGTTCACCAAAACATGGGACAAGAGTTTAAGAGCTGAATTTTGTCACTTCTGCACTTCCATACTGGTTAGAAATTGACATTCACGGAAAATGATCTGAGAAAATGAATTAGCAAGCAACCCAACGACTACTTTACCCATCAGTTGCTTTCCCTGCTCCAGTGGACCTAGTAAAGGATGATTGTGAAGAACCTGGTATACGGTGTCAAAGGTAGTTTAAACAATAGGGCTGCATGATAAGTAGAGCATTGTGTGTGCTTGCTAAGACGCTATCGAGATACATAAAGGTCATTATGAAACTCTCTGAAGATAAAATCGCTAATTAAGCAGTTGGAATCCAGTCGTAATGCCTGCAGATTTCTGATGAAGCAGCTTAATTTGTGAAGTCAGGATGAACACCCAACGTCACTGCAGAGCAATTCCACCATGTACAGACTCATTAATGAAGGCTGAATGCCAGAGTGACTCATCTGCACGCCAATGTGCACAAATTCAAGCACACACTGGGTGACTCATCCACTAATGTTTCTTTTTCATACACCCTCACCCACAAAACTCTAAGACAGACGATAAACCTGATCAAACCTAAATGTCTCCTCGTATCCACAGGGGGAAGTCCGATCTCCACGGAACATAAGGTTTAAGTAAGTGAGGGACCGTTTGGGCACGACACAGGAAATGAGATCGGTTGTACAACTCTTCAGTTTCTGAGCGCTGAGTTTGAGAACTGCGTTACCTGATCTGAGGTTTAAGAGTTTGATTTGAGAGGAGATGGTGGGTGAGAACAAGAACTCTGCTAGCATCTAGGTCAGTCAAAGAGTACTTCATGGACCACAAGGTGACGTAGTAGATCTCAAACGGTCAAGCAAAAGCAACTGCATGAAATTGACGTTTTTTAGGCAGTTTTCCTTTAACCAGCGTGGTGTAGCCGCTGTTGTATTCCTTTAACCTATGTTGAGATAATAGCTGATGTAAGGGGACAGAGTCAATAGCTTTGACCCTTAAAACTAAACACCAGATTCCAATTTCATCCTAAAACGTAATGTCTCAATCCGGCAGGCAGCAGGAGTGAATAATAGGCTGCAGATTGGTTGGGCCTGGACATATTAAGGTGTATGTGTGGTAATATAAACAATTTCCCATGAGAATTTGAGGCAAGAAATACAGTAGTCGGTGAATTGATTGAACAGTAGCAAACCTAGGAATACTGCACAATGTATGTTTTGAGGATGAAGTGTTCATATTTGCGACTGGTTCCCTGCTGGGGGTCAGCAGCTTACGTTTCTCCACAACAGAGCTGTTGCCTCCTCATTGCTCTTAAACTCCACCAGAAGTTTCATGGTAAAGCAACGGCAAAACTTTTGATACTCGAAACTCAAAATATTTTTCGTAGTCTTCTTTTAAAAAAAGGCAAAACCTGGCTGACCTCAACATTTTTACACGTCTAATAGGTGCATAGTCTTAATTGCTCCCACATGCCATTTGCTTGTAAATGTCAAAATCAGTGCTGATGGAGAACTTGATGCTCCTCAAACTGATGCTACCTCTCCAGCCTGTTTATCTTGTATTTATTCTGTCTTTCCATTCAGACCAAATCATTTTTAATAGGACATGCAAATGTAAGACCTTCTGTGAACTTGAAGAAACCAATTTTTCCACAGTCACAGTAAAATTTGCAGATCAGTTTTTAAATGAAATAAGCAATCACTGGTCACGTGCACGTCGACTATTATTATGCAAATATGGGGCTGATAAAAACTTTTTTTTTTTATATATTTTGACTTTTCAAATAATTTTTCCAGCCTTAATGCACTGCCATGTTTTCATGCATAAATGAAAAATTGGTTGATGGAAATACACTTCACACATCATGGTCGTCTGCTTGCAAGTGCTTGGGGTCTATCATAGCATGTTTCATAGCTACTTTCTGAACACAAACACATGGTGGACATTGTGTAATTAGTTTTGTTGGAGCTGCTTTTAGTTTTCTTTCTTTCTTTTTTTTTTTTGGATTCAAGCTGATCATTCAGAGAGACAACGCTGGACCACACACACCACGAAACAAAGGTCTGAGTGTCAGAGAATGTCAGAGAACAGGAACCAAACTACCAGAGTTGACTCATCTGATCGTTATGCCATTATGTCAGCATGAGCCCTGAAAAGCTTGAACCAGAGCACAATTGTCACTTCAAGCGTGCTTGATGCCGTTATCGACTGCTGTCCGAAAGAATGGAATTAAAAAAAGACAGATACAAAGGGGAGAGGAGAATACAGACAGGGAGTGCGCTATTGATTGAAAACCACGGGAGTACGGAGGAGGAAGTGGAGAAGGACGACAGTGAATGACAAGGAAAGAGGAAGAGTAGATTGAGAGAGTCGAGGGGTCCACCCAAGGGAGACAGAGAGTAATAGCTTATTTCACTCCATATATTCCCAGCTGCCTTAAGTTTATGGGATAATGGGTGGTGTAAGGGGACAGAGTCAATGGCTTTGACCCTTAAAACTGAACACCGGATTCCAATTTCATCCTGAACGATAATAACTCAACCCGGGGGGCCAACAGGAGTGAATTATAGGCTGCAGGGCTGGATTGGTCAGGCTTGGACGTATTGGGATGCATTTTATGGTAATGCAGAAGAATTTCCCATGAGTGTTTGAGGCAAGAAATTGACTGAAGCAGTCATTAGACAGTAGCAAAGTGATATCTGTGCATGGATGCGCATACATGGTTTAGCCTGGTCTGTCTGGAGGCCTGTGAGCAAATAGAGACAAGAAGTGATTACCAAATATGAGGATGCACTGTCAATACTTTTATTTTATCTACAAGATATCCTCAAGAGAAATGAACTCCTGCAGAAAAAAGAGTAAAGTATGTATAGTGGAAGAGGAGGGAGGGGATGAATGTTCCTCTAGTGGACAAACCACTCAATGTCTTTTGGTATTAAAAATACCTTAAACCTTCAGTTGAGTCTTCTAAACATGTCCATTGTTGACCTTTGGGAACAATATATAATGAAGACAATCCCTAAGCTTAATGGTCCACTTAGTAGCTTTTGGTTGGTTGCAATTGCAACTCACACCCAGGAGTATGTGGATGGTCAGGGAAAGGAGTCAAACACAAGATTTACCTTAGACACCAAAGACCATCGTCTTCATAGGGGATCCTGAGGGGTTCCCAGGACAGATGAGCTATATCGTCCCTCCAGCGAGTTCTGGGCTTGCCCCAAGGTCTCCTCTCAGTTGGACGAAAAGTGAAAAAGACAACAGTTGGTGCTGCACCAATCCGCCGGTCCCTCTCATGCTCCATTTTCCCGTCACTTGTGAA
The DNA here is from genome assembly GCA_033000465.1 of Sciaenops ocellatus. Classification (NCBI taxonomy): domain Eukaryota; kingdom Metazoa; phylum Chordata; class Actinopteri; family Sciaenidae; genus Sciaenops; species Sciaenops ocellatus. The sequence goes on from CP136875.1 coordinate 1,406,413, forward strand.
CAAGGCCCTGTGATACTTGAACTCCTTTGCTTGGGACAGCAACTCACTCCCAACCTGGAGGGAGCACCTCCAGCTCCTCCTGGAGGATCCAGAGGTGTTCAGGTATGATATAGAATCACTGTATCTGTTTTATGATGGTTTAGACAGACAAACTCTGTGGTAAGCTTTTGGGAAATGTGGTTTAAAATGAGAACTACGCTAAGCTTATGCGACCGTTGTCATGGTTACAATAATAAACGTGCTTAAGGTTTTGGAAGAATCAAGATCAAGGTTTAAAAAAAATACCTACGTCACTCTACAACAACAGACTACCTTGCCAATAATAGATTATTTGTTGTGTCAACATTACCTGATAAAAGGACATTATTTAAACTCTGTCCATTAGTTTTCTGGCCTCATCTACTGTGCAGCCCAAGTGGAAATGTCACTTAAGGTCACTTTGACTTCAGTATGGAGAAAATAACCATTCAGTGCTTCCTGCTGCTACATCAGACACTTTGACAGTTTAAACTGGGATAGTTCGATGTCCCTGTACGCAGCTGCCACTCACTGAAACGAGTTTGTCTTCCAGAGAATGAGGCTGAGAGTCTGCCAAGGAAACAATGTGTCTGTAATCTGTAATCATTCTGTTGTGACCTGGGAAGGTGGTGGCTGCTGGCACTCGCTCCCACACAAACAAACACAGTGCTGTGAAATATGTGAGGAAAATCCTGAACAAATGCGTCTTTCAGTGAGTCTGGCAGTGTAAAATTTGCTAAAATGGCCAGTCGCATTCACAAACGCATCAACTGAAAATGAACCACACTGTCCAAAAATGATTTCAGTATGTCCTAACTGCCCAAACAATGTCTATATTTTCTAAGAAATATCCCCACTTTTCAAAAATATCCTCCCTACTCTGCAAAAAACAAATTATCTTAACTTTCCAAAAATGTCTTCCATATTCAGAAATGTCCCCAATTTACAAAACTTAAGATGTCCTCAGTTTCCTTGCTTTCCAAAATATATCCCCCCTTCAAAATGTCCAAATTTTTCCAAAAAATGCCTTCACTTCCTTAAATATGTATTTGCTTTTTAAACGTCCTCACCTTGTACAATGTCTTCCAAAAGGAAGTACAGGAGCAGACACACAAAAACAAACAACTGGCCACGACTTGGCAGCGGTTCAGAACAAATGGCTCTCACAATCACTGCAGTGACAATATTGCTGAGAGAAAAACAACAGTAATAACGTGATTTGGCTGAGTGACCCAGAGCCAGGTCCAAATCCAGAGTAAATCCCTGAAATAGATTGGACAAATACATAAAAAAAAGAAGCAAACAAAAGAGTCGAGAGAACAAAACAGTCTGTGACAAAATCATTAAAACACAATAAAGCAGGATAACAGAATGAGGTGCATACTCTGTTAATGAGACACCTCGTTATGATGCTTGGCTTACTGCCATCACAAACATGTCACTGCTGCCGCTTATCTGTGGGCTCTAACTCACACAGCGTGATTTTACATCTCCTGTCAGTGGGAACCTTTTAACTCTTCTCCTGAAGGAGGAGGAAGACTTCTTTTGACTGCTAAGATTACAACTTTTAAGTGTAAAACAAAACATAATTTATTTGTTATTTAATGTTATTTCACGTAAATGTGTAAAAGTGTTGAACTACCTCCCAGAAATGTTTCTGGTTCATGGCTCGGGATCCGGTTCTTCTCCTTTATCTGTTTCACAAAGCAGAATGAAGACATTTCAAACTAGAACCCACTTCTTCTGATTTTGATGTAGTGTTTTTATAAATTCACTGTTTTATTATTCAGACTTATTTATAATATCATTACTATTCATTTTGTTTTGTTTCACAATGAGAAATTGATTTTGTATAGTATTTCATCATTTTTATTTTTAAAGTTATATTTATTGCTTATATTGTCTTTTAATAACTAACCGTCTTATGATGATGTCTTATTCAGGTCAGTAATCCTCTGAAAAACTTTGAATTAAATTCATTTTTAAGGTGTTATATAAATATTATATTTTTATATAAATTGACTGATTGATGGACCAATAGGAGCACAGAATACTCTTTGAATGTAAACATGGAGAACACAAAGAACAATAATGTATTTCGCTATGAGTGGTCCAGATCCAGCGTCTAGTCTAGTATCTAGTTTAAGTTTAGTTTTTCTCTGACTTGAGAAGAAGTAGTACTTTGATTTTGTGTTCTTCAAGCAGAAAACTGAACAAAGGGGAAAGATTAGTAACAGACCTGGTAAGCAGAGATTATATTTATGGTATCAAAGATATTCGAAGAACTTTCTTTATCCGACCGGCACTTCAATGCCATAAGCAGTAAACACATTCTGTCCCCTGATAAGAGACTGTAGCAAAAGGACATTAACTTTATAAATACTCAGAAAAAACGGAGCAAAATAAAACTAAACATCGCAGAAGTCACCAAAAAAGTCACGAAAAGGTTTCTGTGTCTTTGTTTGGTCTGCTACAAATCTAAAGGTGTTTCTTGGCACCTCTTGAAACTTTGTGGAAAAGTCAAGTAAAACTGACTACTGGTGGTAGCCTCGTGCTTAAGGCTACATTAAAACTTCACGTCAGCCTGATCTTTTATATGCTACCGCTTGGCAATGTCATTTGAAAGTATAACATTGGTTTCATATCTACGCTGATGATACCCTGCTATATATTTATGTACCCCCTCATGACTACCTTTGATAAGTTAGTGCATTGCTTAGATGACATAAATGACTGAATGTCAGAGATATAATATTTAATAAGAGAGATCACTTTGGGTCCTCAGGCCTTCACACCAAGAACCTTGAGGTTACCTTGAATTCTGACCTCATTTTTGAAGCACACATAAGAAATGTCATAAATATATAATTTTATCATCCAGACACATTGTTTAGGTCAGATCATGAAAAATGTATGCATCACCTTGAGGCTTGACTACTGCAGTGCTCTCTTGTGTGGTCACCTACAATCAGCTGTACTGACAAAGACCAGACAGAAAGAAAGTTAGAAATGTAAAGTTACTGCATTGGTTACCTATTAGTTTTTAATTAGAATTGATTTTAAGATACTCTTATCAGTCGTCAAATTATTGAATGGCACCAGCCGATCTTTCAGACATGCTACTGAGATACTCAGATTCTCTGAGAACCTCAACAAATCTGGGGGTGTCAGTCACTGTGGCCCTCTTCTCTGGAACAGTCTGGAACTGATTAAATCTTTAGCATACTGTATTTTACAAGCTGGTGTGTGTTATATCTCAGCTGTTTTATTTGAGAATTTGAGCAAAAGAAGAGACACACATTGGTCAAAATACATTTGTTGAATGTATCTGCGTCCATATGCAGAAATCTATTTGTAGAGATAATGTGTTTTCTGTGAAATGTGAAGACTGTTACCGGGAATAACGTTACACTACTGAGGTGATTTACAGACTTAACCACTGGAAAGATTGCTAAGTAGTGAACCGCTAACTCTCATTAGCTTGGTCGGTGGTGTAGCAAACTAAACTGACTGAGCCCTGGGTTTCCCAGCACGAAAACCACCTCAGTAGACTACTGATTTCCCTAATTAGATCCACACTGGGCTACACCAGGAGTCCTGACACATTGGCCATTGTCCCCAGAGGCTAAATCTTCATCAGACAATAGTTGATGGAAATTGAAAGGCGAGTGAATAATGGGCACATTCATCATCTGTGTCTGCTGGAGGTGTAAATATACAACTGTTTGTCAACAAGTTAGTCATAAGGACTTTGACATGATTGCATGATTAAACACTGTAGCCATCTGCTGCAGTAGTAATGTAAAGTTTAGTTTGTGATTGCAGTGTTGAACAGTAGACTGTTTGGGTTTTACTGAGGCAAACTGACTGAAGTGATTTTCTGCCTCTGACGCTGGAGTGGAGTTTGAAATTAAAACTGATCCATAATGGTGGCAGTAGAATTGATTTATTTAATGGCAAGTTGAAATTTAGGTCACACATTCGTCAGATTCGCTGCTATGACTCTTCGATTAGTGCTCGTCTGATTCATCATATAAAAAGAGCAGATGGTTAAAACTTCTGATGAAACGTTAAATTAGTTGTCAGTGTTTTAAAGTAGAATAAATGGAGGGCAGAAGCGGGACAGGTGACCTCCAGCTCTCTGCAATGATCCAGTTTAAATTGGAACACACTTACAACCGTCCCCTACAGCTTTGGTCCGAATACATCCTGGTTTCTGTGTTTTCGCCTTCAGCTGTCATCCATCTGTTTACTGTAATCCATCACCACGCTGGAACATGTAACGCCTGTCTCTCACAGCTGCCCGTGGAGGCTACTTCTGTCAGATACTATTGCAAATGTACTACATGTGTATACTCCATGACCTCAACATCCCTGCAGCCTGCTTTCAGTTCCACCATGAGCAACTGTGTGGTGAAAATACAGTGGTAAACATCTCCCATACATGAGGTCAACAAAGCACTATGACCACTTTTACTGCACAGTGTTGGGGGAGGTGTGAATTTGCCTCAAACACTGTAATATCGATCAATACTGTAAACTTAGTTGTGATAGTAGCAGTATCTCTCCTAAACTACTCTCAGCTAACCCGGTAGCCTCTGCCATCAGTGTGTGTTGTAAAGCGCTTTCAGTGGTTAACGTACCAGAAAAGTCAGTTTCCATAGCTTGAGGCCTGGCAAGATGGTCCAGCTGCCTCGAAGGTTATGTTCACAAAATGTAACCTCATTGGATCTCGCTTCAGCTGTGAGTTTACACAGTTTCCTGATGGACAGATAGTTTTAGCCTAACCACTTGCTAAAGTAGCTAATTAGCTGCTGCTAACTGAATCTGTCATTAGCAGGCAACAGAACCGGGCTCAGCAGCCGGACCGGTCCGGGTTGGAGCACAGCCTCTGAGACCAACAGGGAATAACGTTACAGTACCGAGGTGATTTACAGACTTCATGATGGAAACATTGATAAGTAGTGAAGCGCTAACTGTGGTTAGCTCGGTCAGCCGTGTAGCTAACTGAACTGACTCAGCCCGGGATGCCAGGAGCCAAACCCGGCAAGAAAACCACCTCGGTAGGCTGCTGTATTCACTGTTAGACTGGACACTGCTGGTTCAGAGGTTCTGTTACTGTATTCACTGTTAGACTGGACACTGCTGGTTCAGAGGTTCTGTTGCTGTATTCACTGTTAGACTGGACACTGCTGGTTCAGAGGTTCTGTTACTGTATTCACTGTTAGACTGGACACTGCTGGTTCAGAGGTTCTGTTGCTGTATTCACTGTTAGACTGGACACTGCTGGTTCAGAGGTTCTGTTGCTGTATTCACTGTTAGACTGGACACTGCTGGTTCAGAGGTTCTGTTACTGTATTCACTGTTAGACTGGACACTGCTGGTTCAGAGGTTCTGTTACTGTATTCACTGTTAGACTGGACACTGCTGGTTCAGAGGTTCTGTTGCTGTATTCACTGTTAGACTGGACACTGCTGGTTCAGAGGTTCTGTTGCTGTATTCACTGTTAGACTGGACACTGCTGTAGACGCAGCGCTGCATTATTGGCTACCAATCAATATCTGAGACAAGTTCCTTGCGCTCTGCTTTCATGGGAACTTTAAGTGTTTTTTAAAATCAAACAAATATGAAAAGATGCACAAAATACATGATGAACTACGACGAAGACATCAACTGCTGCTCGTGCTGCCGCTCCTGCCCTCCCCTCATATTGCTGTTTGTCCTGCGAGATCCTCGGGCGACTGTTTTTCTGCTGGTGTGAGTCTGTCAGATTTGAAGCCTAACTACTGTCCCCTCAGGCTCAGCTCAGTGTGAAACTTGTCAGTCAGTCGCACACTGGGGCAGCCAAGAAAACATCAATAATTTGTCACCACAAACACACACACACACACACACACACAGACGTAGAAATGTACAAAAACACTCACATTCTGTCAATCTCCACATAGCAGGAGGGGAGGAAACACACATGACTCATTTCAACGCACTTCATCTGCTCTCTACAAAAAGTCAATACACACTCAGTGTGTCCCTGATCAGTTTAGCCCTCGACTTAACAGAGCAGAGTGTGTGTCAAACATCCAATGTCAACTTTTATAAGTGATGAGAAACAGCTTTTATCTGACAGCCATGTGTTTCTCAGCTCGTCCTCTTCGGTGGTTATCGATCGCGTTGGATTTAATTTGAAGTTCAGAATCTAAAATATCACCAGGAATGCAGCAGAAATGTTTTTTCTTTCTTTCTTTCTTCTGACAGGTGAAGGAACACTGAGAGAGTACGAGCTGAGCGCCTGCAGCTCTTGACAAACACACTTTGATAATAAAACTGTCAGAGACGCGTTTCACAGTTAAAGCGGCTGAAGATTATTCGTTTTGTGGAGAAAAATACAGTGTCATTGTCGACTGTTTAAGACACAAAAAGAGGATTCTGTAGCTTTGGTTTGGAAACTATGTCCTTGAGTAGTGTTTTTGTACCCTCCAGTTTATCGTCGCGTGTTGTTTTGGATTTTACACCAACTACAATGTAACTTTGGGCTCCGGGTCGGGAGAAGTACGTAACGCTTTATGGCACTAAGTCACACACCACCAACTATTTCACTGATTTTGGTGAAACTGGATCATATTTTATGGAGAAAATGTTTTCTGGTTTTCCCTCTGATGTCCTCCGGCTGCTCCGCCTCAACTCTCTGTGATTTACAGAGTTTCCTGATGTACAGTGAAGTAAACTGCTGACAACTGTAGCTGCTGTTAGCTCATGTTAGCTCAGTTTGTTAGCTGCTGTTAGCTCATGTTAGCTCAGTTTGTTCACACCGGGGGAGTGTTGGTGTTAATACCACAGGCGTTTTAGGCCACTGGGAAGAAGAAGAAGAAGAAGAAGAAGAAGAAGAAGAAGGAGAAGGAGAGGAGGTTTTAACAGGTAATGGCAGAGGAGAAGAGAGTGAAGAGGACGTTGACGGAGGAAGCTAAGAAGAGCAAAGGAGAGAGTGAGCGAGCAAGAAGCCGCCGGACAAGAGTAAATCTGGGACTGACTTTTAGTGGTTGGTGAGAGCTTGGTGAAATAAAAGGCTGAAAGACAGACGCCGAGCTGGGCTGACTGCTGTTGGACTAGTCAGTAATATTAGCTGGCTGCTATGTCTGCTGTTGGTGACCTTGTTGATGTTTGGCTGTTAGCAAAGTTGTCGACTCGCTAGTTTTTTTTTATCATAAGTAAGGTAAAAATAGATACACATGCACTGCTTGTTTCTCCACCAATCCAACGAGCTGCAGACTGTTCATCATGCAGCACTCTAAAAATTCAAACCAGCAACTTTCCAGTCACGAGAACGTGAAAGGTATTTTATGGGGAGAAGATTTGCATTTGATTAGTTTCCCTCTTGGGAAACGAGTGAGCAGACATAATTGCAGACAGTAACCAGTAATTTCACCGATCAGTGTGATCATTGTCTGTGTAATTTCCATAATTTTCTGCACTTTGCTAAATTGGTTGAAAATGTTGACAGCTGCAATCAGCAGCCTCAGCCTCCCACTGCCTCTCGAGCCGATTCACATCTGAGACAGGATAGTGAGATAAAGTCAGTCACCTACAAAACGATTAAACCTTTCCTGCATCATAAAAGGTTCACTTTGTGAACTTTGAAACTGGGCCTGTGTTTCCAGGTTTGGAAACAGTGTGTCACGTTGAAACAGCAAATAGACAAACACACAGAGCCCACAGAGCCCGACCTGGACAAGATCCAACACCTTTGGGATGACCTGGAAAGCCGACCATGAGTTAACTGAGCCTTTCTTAACAAGCTTGTTAAGACTGTCGCGATCGCACCTATGGATAATTTTTGCTCGTACTATTTTACTGCGTATGCAAATCTAGGCGTGTGATTACCCTGCCCTGATTGGTCCCAGGTGAGGAGGCGTGGCCGCCGCGTCACTGCTTCATGGAGACCTGGAGCATCCCGATTGGCGCAGCACCTGGTCTGGACCATCCAATCTGTGGGATCCAGTAAATTTGGTGTTGAGTGTGCCTCTGTTGTTAACTCGTATGTAATGTAATAGATGCCAGAGCTTTTTGCGACCGCTCTGGTGAATGTTTGTAACCCCACCGGAAGTGCGGTGGCGCGTTTCAGAAGCGTCTCTGCGCCGCTGTTCTGGTTTGGATGGACACTGCGAGCAATCTGCGCAGAGCTGACCGGAAGTCAGACACACAAACTACGTAGCTCATGTACTCATGGAAGAAACACATGAATCAAGGAAAAAGGACCAAATCTGAGCATGTTAACAATGTCTGGAAACACTCCAGGTGTGGTTTGTAGTCGTGTGGAGATCAGATCAGGATTATTGATGTTATCTTATGGTGTAGTTTACGATGTGTTTGTGTGTTACATCTGCTTTATGACTGTAGATGTTGGTGGCGAATCCTCTCAGGAAAACAAAAAAAAATACTTTACCAATAAAATCCAAACATGTCGGGACACGCTTCAGAGACGACATACAAGCTCTGATTAAAAACAACAACGCCATTGATTAGTCCCGATAAATGTGTCACAGTCCGGTTGGTTTGAGCCTCCTGCTTATTCCTCCGAGGTTCCCTGCAGCATCCTTAATTAATAACCAGCAGGCTCTCTGCGAAAAGTCAAGGACTCTCGTCAGCTGTGCCAATAATACCCATAAAGCTCCACTGCTGGCACTTATATTAACTGCCTGTTCTACTAATACGGGAGCCAGGGGGGTAATATGCCATACTTCCTGTTTTCTCTTGTTTAATTTCATCTGTACGCCCCAAGGGTAGAAGAAATCCTACTTTCCTGGCATTAAAGAGGTATTTTTAACAGCGCTGACATTTACATTAAATCTATATTCAGATGAAAAAGATGGGCGACTTCCTGCTCGGTGTCCTTTAAGATGAACGTACACATTCCCAAATGAACCCCAGCTCACTCGCAGTGTGTTTTTGAAGGCGGGACGTCTCCCTGATGGGTTGGTTAGCTCAGCGCTACTACAACGACATGACTTCCTCTCAGACTGTTTAACATTCAATTCCCCTGCTCGCCTCTCATTGGCTGTTCATTCATCAGAGATCCTGTGTAAAGCAGATAGTTAGGTTTGATCCCACGGGGCAGACCGGAGCCAACTTTCCTGACGTACCGGTTGTTTTCAGAGTTTCTACGACACTGCTCGGCCTGAAGAAACACTCTGAAGTGAGAGCTTTTTTTTAAAATGCAAAGAGATTCTATATGCACGAAATATATTTCATCGACATGAAGGTGGATGGCACTGAAACTGTGTGACAGAGTGTGAAGTTGAGGCGGGAGGTGATGGAAAACTTTTCTTCACCTGCAGCGAAGTCAACAGGAAGAGTAACTTCCTGAAAATTTAATGTTTGAAATTATTATAAATAAAATAATTTGAATGAGAACTGTCTAAAACCTGGACGTAGTGTCCGTGACGTCCCTGCAGACTGTCTAAAACCTGGACGTAGTCTCCGTGATGTCCCCGCAGACTGTCTAAAACCTGGACGTAGTCTCCGTGACGTCCCCGCAGACTGTCTAAAACCTGGACGTAGTCTCCGTGACGTCCCCGCAGACTGTCTAAAACCTGGACGTAGTCTCGGTGACGTCCCTGCAGACTGTCTAAAACCTGGACGTGGTCCCCGTGACGTCCCCGCAGACTGTCTAAAACCTGGACGTGGTCTCCGTGACGTCCCCGCAGACTGTCTAAAACCTGGACGTAGTCTTCGTGACGTCCCCGCAGACTGTCTAAAACCTGGACGTGGTCTCTGTGACGTCCCCGCAGACTGTCTAAAACCTGGACATAGTCTCTGTGACGTCCTCCACAGCATCAGTATCTGACCACAACAGACCGTGTTGCTTGGAAAGCTGAACATTTTACTCTCAGACTGCTGTTTTGTTGTTTTATGTATTTGAATTAAGGTACGTCCATCATCCTCAGTTAAAACGAGTGCAGCTGGAGGTGTTTTGTCTTTCACTTTAACAAAAGGAGACAGCGTCACAGTGTTGTTGGTTTGAGGCTTCGTCTGTCTCTGAGCTCTGCCAAGTGTCCTGAGCCTCAGTCCCCTGCTGTTCAGCTGATTGCTTAATGAGAGGATTTTTGTTGGCTGTCTCTTCACTCAGGACGTCGTCCCTGCGAGGCTCAGACAACGTTTGGCACCACTGCCGCTTGAATTCACTTTTAACGTCCTTGTCTGCGAGAGCCGCCGCCAACACGATGATACACACTTCTCTCTGCGGCTTTCAGAGGCACGCTGAGGCTTTCACTCCGGGACCGTTTGCTAATTTCAACCTTTTTATCACGCTTGAAAACATGAGGCTGTTTTTGCTTGCGGAAAATTATATTTCGACAAATCATATACGACTTTAAGAACAGACTGCTGGTTTTAGAAAATGTGTTTGTTGATCTCCAAAAACAGCATTTCTTCTATTTTTAGATTTCAGGCAGCAGCCAATGGTTTCACTCCAAACTCCAAACTTTATTTCAGACTAAATAAAAGACACAGTCAGTCAGAAAATATATTTAAACATGATTTCTTTGGCAAGTACTGACTGCTGCAGCCACGAATATGTGACATACACGCCTTTAACATGTTGCTATACTGTCCTACGGAAGCCCTGAGAGGCAAAACAGAACAGTTTACAGTTTTGCGAGTGTATTTTTTGTCTTTCCGTTGGCTCCGATCACAGAACGTCTTCCATGGGGTCCACCAATTTCTACCCAGTGCCTTTCCTCTTGGAAGGTGAGGTGAGTGGGTTGCAGTTAGCAACTCCAACGCTTGAAGCCTCTAAATCCACTAAATCCTACACGGTGGGTCTTAAATCATAAAAGGATGGATCACCACAATGTATTTTTTCACACTTGCCTCTCCGGGCTTCCGTATAGTCTAGGTCTGTCCAGTAAATATCCTGTAAGGTACTGTTTTTTTTATTTTTTTGTAATTTCCTTCTGTAACATCTTAAACTTTCATGAGAGAATGTTTGCTTGTGATGCATGTTTCAGCATTGCCTTTAAATAAAATCATTTGTTATTTGTTCTGTAAGATTTTTTATCATATTATTTATTTTTATCATTATATTTGATACCATACACCACTCTATATGTGGAATAAATCAAGGAGTTAAAAGGTTTGTTCCAAGGCAGAAAACGTACTTGGCAGCGATTTGAAAAAAGAACAAGTTTGGTGCCGTCAGTGTCACGGGGAACGAGCATGTCGGTGTTGTTCAGGACTGACTTGACAGAGTTCCAGTTCAAACTGGATGTTGGCACAGGACCCGGAACAGCAACGTTTCACACGTGGGTGTTTTTGGATGAGAGGTAAAAGAAAATGTTCGGCGTTCGTTGTGTTCAAGCGTCCTGCTGCGAAGCCTTTGTTTATCACCTCAAGCTGCCAAAAATAAACTGCAGGTTTACGGTGGAGTGGAAACTCAGTGGACGTGTTCCATGTTGTTACTAGTCTCATCTGGACAATGTTAAAATAGCATGCTTCATATGATAATGTGTGTATGACAGTGTGTGTTCATGCAGGATACAAACTGGAATACTGTACTGATTTGTCCACATTCAGTCTTCACTGCGTATAAGCAGGTCATGCATTGTACTCCAGCAGTGTGTGTCCATCTGAACTATTGCATCTGTTCCCCTTATTAGTTCCTCCTTATTAACACAAAATGGAGAAATGCTGAATAGATCATCGTGACAACAAATCATCTGTAATTTGTAGGAGGCATTTGTGTTGATAATAGACAGAAAAAATGCAGATAAATGTCAAATTGTTTGCTGACGCTGTGCTAACATTTAGCTTGTCCCTCATGTCAGTACAGTGACAGCCCTACGTTTGTATTATTAGGAAATGTTAATAGATTAGAAGCATTACTCAAGAAATAGTTCAGTAAATTGGGAACCAGCTGGTTTGTACAAAGCGTCGTCTGGGTCAGCTGGAGAGTCTTCATTGTTACTGTTACTTACATGAAGTTTTATAACGAGGTTGGGGAACAAAGACGACACCTTGAACTCAACCCACCTAAAGCGCTTCAGCACACCTCATCCGTTCACTTCCTCTTTGTCGCAGTTTTCGTATCCCTCCCCCCCAAAAGCCCTTCATCTTTTTTCCCTTCTCTCGCTTTCATTCAAATAAAGTGAATGAATGATTAATCCCGTAGAGCGATGAAGAGACAGCTCCCCCACTCGAAGTGTCGACTCCCTCCTGGTTCCCTCCAATCTTCCCGCCACCAGCCGACACTGGTCCATTTCTGAACTCCTCCATCCATCGATATGACCCTGATTTCTCCTCTGATCCCTCCTACAGAACATCTTATGTTCATCATCTTACCTCTTATGTCTTTGCATTGATTTAAAGGGCAATTGTGCATTTAGTCTTTTAGTTCATTTAGTTCTTACAAACCTGGTAAATGGATTTATAGTAATATGTTTTATGTTTTATCATCCATTAATTTACTACCAGGGCACCTCGTGCTTTTCTTCACAGCCAACAAGGTGAGAGTATTTTCATTTCTCGTTTCAGTGACTTTAATAAAAGAAAATCAAACGTGTATCTTGACTCGAGTCTGTGAATCTTCACCTCGGCTATTCATTTTCTCACACCTCCAGGAATCCTCCTTTTTTTTCTTTAGACTGAGCCTCTGTGTTTTGAATACTGCCCCGTTTTATCTGATCATTACTTGTGTACACACGTTCTCGTCAAAAAGAGAAGCTGTTGAAGCGAAGCACAATTTTCTCCGTTTGGCCTGTCAAGCGAAGACACAATTATCCGTGACTTTGTGTCTCCAGTAAAAGATGAATCATTCCTCAGACCCAACGCTGCTCCATTTTTGAATTACTTTTCACATGCTTACAGAAAGACACAAAGGAAACTTTGTTCTTAGACAACTCTCTGCTGGATGTTTGGTACAAACAGGAAACACTTTCCCTGAGAGAGAATTCAAGGTGTTGACTTGGCCTCCAAATTTCCCAGATCTCAATCCAATCGAGCATTTGTAGGAAGTTCAATCCATGGAGGCCCCAGCTCGCAACTTCCTGGACTCAAAGGATCTGCTGCTAACGTCTTGGTGCCACAGCACACCTTCAGAGGTCTAGAGGAGCCCATGCCTCGTCGGGCGGGACTGTTCTGGTGGCAAAAGCAGGACCTACACAATATTAGACAGGAGGCCTGAATGTTGTGGCTGATCGGTGTATATATCACCACATTCCCATTATCCCCGCCATGTCACAATCCTCGTACTTCCATACTTCAATAAGTGCATTCACATTGTCAGTTCTGTCAAAATGCAGAGCACTCTGAGTGCACCCATAATGGTTAAAAGGTTGAGTGTGGAACACTTCTTGCCCTTCAGTGGTCTCAATTTGGCTCCTAGCTGAAGGAGAGGGACTATTGGCATTGTGAAAATGGTGGCTGAGGAAGCTGCAGCAATTTCTGTGAATACCACAATCTACAAATGGAAGTTGTATGCGTCTCATATTTATATGTTGGCAGTACGTAGAAGTCTATTAACAGAAGTATCCAAATGGGACACAGTGTTTTTAAATCTATGTATTAAAGCTTTAACAAAAAATTAGAAGCGGGTATACCCTGCACTACACAAACATAAGACAGGCGAGTCTCAGGTGTCCTAAAATTGCCCTCTTAAAGTGACACTTTGAAGTAATGACATATTACAATCCTCTCTGTTTTTCATCCATCAGCAGTTTTGTTTTCTATTGTTTCACAACCATTACATTGTCACACAGTGTTATTTCTGTCACATTTACATTTTCCTTGTCGGAGAAGTCTGGCTGCTGCTTCTCATTTAGAACAACAAACCTATTTGTGATTTGTTTTGCAGCAGAGTGTCAGACTGTCTCATAGCAAACGGAAATGCTTCCAAAATGTAGGTTTTATGATGCAAAAGAATGCTCTCAAACATGGGTTGATTTTGTCCCAGGGTAATTTGTTCATATGAAGACGTGTTTGTAGTGGGTGGAAAAAGATGTGACGCTTTCCTTCATTTTAAATTGAAATTGGGCTGAGAGCCAGCGTGTGTGTGTTTGCAGTTTGAACAGCAGAAACAATATCTCAAAATGCATCAGACAAATATTATATAAATGTATAAATGTTAAACAGCCTGCATTCATCAAATTGAATATGAAGCCCTGGAGAGAACAGACAACACTTAAAGCGCCACTAAAACAAACCTGAATACAAACTCCTCCACAGTGTTTTATAATCGGCTTCACCCTGAATCAGGCTCTGCTTTCCAAACCAAAAGTCCTAAACGAAGTTCAAGCTGACAAGTGCATCCAAATGTTTTGACAAATCACTTCACATATTGAATTATGCTAAAGCCATTTACTGGAAATAAACATTTGTCATGCATTCAGGAAATTACAGTCTTCTAGTGTTTACACAAAAAATCAAGCCAGTCTTAATATTCAGGTATATTTAAAGATTTTGTCTTTATCTTGTGAAGGGCTCATTGCATAGATGACACATGGTGTCAATAAAACAATCAAAATGCAAGTCTCCACACGGTTATGCATATTGTATTTAATTTCTGCCATTGTGTAAATAGGTTTCACAGTGGGAACCACACATGTAGATATCAGATTCTGTTCACCTTCTCTGCGTCTCAAAGGACAAGTTGTTGAAATGTTCTGGATTGACTGACCTCCATGTCTTTAAGGAATGAGGGACTGTTTCTCATCGTTAGGCATTACTACAGTCGTCGAATAAGTCAACACTACCTCTGAACTTCACGACTGATGGTCTCGAACACAATAAAAAGGCAAGAAATTGCACAAATTAACAGCTGTTAATTGGGAAAAATCATTTGTATCTACTACGTAATTCTAAATTATTTGTAATTTCATAGTTTTGATGTCTTAATTGATAATTGGAAAAACATTCCAGGTCCTACCTACCTGCAGGGTTTCATGGTTATTTCATGGTTTTGATGTCTTAACTGTTAATCTACAATGCACTACAAAACACTACTGAATGAGAAGCTGTGTTCAAACTTTTGACTGGTAGTGTGTTTCCAGGTGTCAAGGTAAAAAGTATTGTGGGAGACAGACAGGTGGCATTGATTGATGGCTGGAGCTTGAGCTTCACTACATGTCAAACACACACCAGCACCAGAGATGTCACTGTGTGTTTTCGTCAGTCTCATGCTAAATAAAAAGTTGTGATGACCTCGGCTGTCCGGACTTTGAAAGGTCGTATGAGGCGGCTGTGAGCTTTTAAAAAACCAAATGGATTTTCAATCTGCAAATCAATCTCCTGAACCTAATGAGTTGTCAGCGTCAGAGATGATTGTTGAAAGGTTTCATCAGACTGCTGCGCATGTCGTTTATTGAACTTGTGTCAGTGACAGTGCCGGGCGAGAGCAGGACGAGCGAAAGCCTCAAAAACAAAGAAAACAATGGTTCTGATGTAAAAAAACAAATTGGATCTGAGTTACTGACTTTCAGTCAAATGGAAAAACAGAGTCAGGGCAGTTAACTCCGGACGGTTTACCGGGAAATGTTTTGGCATTTCAGACGCTTTATCACCCGGCAGATGAAATGTAATGATAGACATTAGATAGAAAATAGAAAGAGAGCAATTTGCACAACAAAACAAAATGGGTGAAGAGCAGGAGAGATGTGATGAGGAAATAAAGATTAAAGGCCTGGTCACATCAGTATTTACAGCGGCAGTATGTTAGATCCAAATCCCATCAGTCCAATGGATTCACCCACTGAAGCGCAACAAATCCGTCAATGCAGTTCTGACCTTCGATGGAACGGAGAGCTGGAGAGTCCAAAATGGAAGAATCCATCAGATGTGACGCACAATCATAAGTAAATCCACTCTGATGGAGTGAAACTTAAACTCAATTAAACACCATCCACGTTTTTATCGAAATGTATCACGACGTTTTAACTGAACTTTGATTCATTTTGCAAAAGTCAATGCAATGATAATCAGTAGGTGGCGACGATGTATTAATGTGAGGAAGATTACATCAGAGCTGTGTATAGTTAATATATCATTTACATATATCATTTTTATTATGTTATTTGAAAAGCACAGTGCATATTAATATCACTCCTGAAAATATGCCAGTTGTAGTATCACTGTAAAAAAAAATGCAGTATGCCAATGATGACAAATTAGTTTTGGGGTGTTTTTGTACAAAAAATACTATATTTATACAGTACTTTTCTGTTTTCTTAAATTTCATACAAATGTATGAAATAAATTAAAATAATTATCTATCAAATATCTATTATCAATCAAATTTTTCATTATACTTTCAAGGTAAATCTAAGTTTTACATGAATGCGTAATGTCACTTTTTTGAAGGTGTTTGACCGTAAGTCAAGGGAAATCTGTAAAATAACAGTAAAAATGTTATTGACAAAAATGTCAGTAATTTTAGAGTTTTGTTTAGAATTTCAAAAACAGAAAAGTACTGTTAAAATGTAGTTATTTTCATAAATCTTTGATAGCGTAGCTATCTAGACTGTTGGGCTGATGAAGGGTGAACAACATCAAAAAGGCAGAGAATGGCTTACATTAATCTCACTTTTCTTTTCTTCATTTGCCCCCAAACTGACTCCAAACACTTCAGTCACTCCTCTTTCATCATCTCCTTTCTTGTCCTCTTCTCTCATTAAATCTTTCACGTTTAACTCATCCTCTCTTTCTCCACCTTTGTTGTCTCTTTTAGAATATTTCCTCCCTCTGCGCACGAGTTGAAGAGTTCAGACATATTTCTTTCATTCTGAGCAATCTGGAGTTTAAAGTTAAAATAAACCCAGAGACCCACAGAGACAATGCCAGCAGCACTTTATGATAATCAACAGGAACAAATGAATCAGTCTTTATTTCACGCTTCATCTGTTTCTTTGTTGCTCATGACTCGGCGTCTGATCACATATGTCATTATTAACAGAAGAATTCTTTGTCTGTTTGAGACTATTGAAAAAGTATTGATGCACCAAACTCAGTGTTGTATAATTTATGATATATTTTGTAGTATAACAGCTAAACAGAGTTTAGTTCTGCAGCTATATTTATCCTTTTAATCAGTGAGTAAGAATTTGGCAGCTCTATTTATAGTGGAATAAGTGGAATATAATGGAATTACAGAACATAAGGACATTTGGTCAAATTGGAAAATCTGTTTGAGGGTTAAGACTAGGTTTCATGGGTTAGAATTAGATTTATGTCAAGTTTAAAGGACTAGTTTGGATTATATGAAGTGTGGTTATATGAGGCACTTATCCATAACCAGTGTATTACGTACAGTAGATGGTACACCCCCGGTTTGGAGAAGCAGACAGAGTTTACCTTGGCGTTAGATTTAGATTTCCAACTTCCGTCTTCAGCTGTCACAAAAACTTTATTTTAGAGTTACACAATGTAAAAAAACATACTAAAGATTGAGGCAGCAGTGGATGACCAACCTCATTCATCCATGTTCTGTGAGGTAAATTGATGTTTTTTGTCAATGATGTCTGGTGGATTTTAAGGGAGCATCAATATAAACGCTTCATTTTCCTGTCAGAAATGGCTGTCTGATGGAAAGGTAAAGCTGTGAAAATATTCTATAGCATACACTTAGACTGACATTGATTTTCTTATTTTTTAGGTGACTAAATGTGTTTTGTTGCTGCTGTGCTGGTTCTCCTGTCTGTTTCTCCGAACTGGGTTCGTCTATATACTGATTTGCATTCATAGCTCATACACCCTCGCTTCAAATACCTCAAACTACCCCTTTAATGTCTAAGAATTGGGAATGCTGCGGATGGTCTTCAAAGGCATACAGTTATAATATTAGCCTCTGGTGATGTATACACTTAAGACACTGAACAGAACAAACTTTCCATCAACTGTCAAAGGCCAACCAACACACACTGATAGCAGAAAGAATGACAGTGCAGTTTAAAATAGACAAACTTCAGACGCTCTCACTCACGTTGTCCTCCACTCATCTCGCCCTCCTCCTGTCTTTCTATCACTGATCTGTAAACATTAATCATCTTTTCCTCTCCGTCATTTCTCTTTTTATCTGTCTGACATTCATCTCTGTCAATCTCTGACGCGACTCGTTGTTCCAGCTCAGAGGCTGTTTCTGCCCATGAAATGAAGACTTTCTAACTTTTCTTGTCTTTTCTTTCTGCCCTTTGTTCCCTCTAATAACAACTTTCATCAGCCTATTCTTCTAAATAAAACACCTTGGTCTGCTGTCCGACATCTAAGGTATGTTAGTTTTTAATTCTTAAACCCAGCCGATACACCCTGTGTGGAGGTAGACTTGGGGGGGAAAGCTTGCCCCAAAGGGTGTATAAGCTGTCGTGACGTGGTGGTGGATATAGTTGGGCTGGCTTAGTTGATTCAAGTTGAAATGATGATTCTCTGGGTAAGCGAACAATTGTAATTGTCCACTAAGCAGTTGATTCATTTAAAGCAAACCAATGTAAAGAAAATGTAGATCCGGAAACTGAAATACATTTCAGTTTAAATACAACACTACATCCATGAAAGAATGTATCAATGTTATGGATGGTACAATGACAAGATGGTCAACAACTAAATGTTCCTTGAAGAGGAATTTATTTTTCTGTGCTCTGCTAGAAGATCACGTCCAGCCCTAACATGCAGGTCCACACAATGTGTTTTTAGATTTGGAATGTGTGCATGTTGGCTCCCTTGGCTCCATCTCTGCATAGTCCACAGATGTTTACATGTATTTTCATATTTCTGCAAGTATAATTCTAGCTTCAGGAGGAGCAATGCTGATTCCAGCCTGGTTGTGAAACAGTGGACCAGCTCTGCCGCTGCAAGGGCTCATGGCAGTTTCCCAATTCAAATTAGATGAGATAGTGTCCTGGACTTGGGGCACTGGTTAGCTCAGTAGGTAGAGTGTGCCCCCCATGTGCAGAGGCTCAATCCTCACCGCAGTGACCCATGGTTTGAATCTTACCTGTGGCCATTTGCTGCATGTCATTCCCTCTTTCTCTTCCCACTTTTCTGTCACTCTTCAGCTGCGTTTATGAGACAACCAAAAGCTTTGTGATGCATTTTGGAAGCGTCCTAAAAAGCAAGAATACGCAGCTGTTATATTTTTGAAGGCTGCAAAGAGCAGGTTGAGCGACAGGAAGTCAGACACAGACACGACAGAGAATTCGGTCAATATTCAAAATAAATGACCCTGTGCACACTCCGAGTTGTAAAAACAGCCAGAAAGGAAACAATTAATTATGTACTTGACTTACCCATGATAAAAAAATACCCAGAAAAATCACCAAACCTGAGCAAGTTAACAGAGTCTGGTGGGAATGCTCCTGGTGGGATGAAGCATGACGTCAGAGAGCTGTGCCGGTGGAGTTTAATGGTTATTAGAGCAAGACTTGTGTTTGCAAGTAATCCATGTCTCATGTCATCGGATGTTGTCCTTTGCTTAAGACTCTCTTTGAAAGAATCACAGGTAAGGAGTGGAGTCTGATTTGTGGTTTTATTTGTGGCAGCAGTTTGTTTAAATGAGCACAAGAAGAACTCAGGAGAAATGCTGCGTTTACATAATGCTGGATTTACCATAAATACAAGCCGCCAAATGGGAAATAAAACCTTTACATCAGCGTCCCTGTGGTGATCATATGTAGAGTTCAGACTCAGACTAAATTTAAGGTCGACCACCTTCAGCTTTCTATAAAAGAACCTGATCATTTCTAATGCAGTTTTTCATTTTTTGAACTGGTGATTCAGCCAGAGGAGTTTCACGTTGACCTAAACTGTGAGTCACTTCCATCCATCTTCTGTAACGGCTTGTCCTTATCAGGGTTGCGGGGCACTGAAGCCGATCCCAGCTGGCACTGGGCGAGAGGTGGGTTGGGCTGTGAGTGAGTTGTGAGTTGTCGAAGGGAAAAACGACTGAACTTTTACTTCCGGAGCTGAAACCACTTTGCATCTCTTTAATGCTCCTAATGAAATAAAACTCAAGGATTACATGACTAATTAATTTCAATGTGACGTATGAAACACAAAGTGTGACAGCAGCAGTGGCTGTTAATCTGTAATAAGATGACCATATGTCACAGTGTGAAACTTCTACACCACAGTTAATCTCCTGCACCCCCCCACACATCATTATCACTGTCACTTGTTAATTTCCCGTATAATATAAATGCTGACCTTCTAGTCTAGCAGTGGAACTAATTACCCCCTAGAGGCAGGAACAATCGTCAGACCTTCAAAGGCCAGATGAAGCCGACGACTGGACACACAGCGCCAATTAGAAACCTCACAGTCGGCCCATCGGCCTCTTTGGATCACAGGCTTCTTAATAAGCAGAAAAAAAAGACGTTTAAGGAAATTTTCTAAGTTGAAGTAACACTCTGGTTATCTGTATCTCAGCGTGTCGCCTGAAAATCTGCACCGTCACACAGCAGCTTCAGCTGAGAGAGCATCGCTCGCCCCCTAATTAAGACCCTGAAGATTACAGTAGTGACAAAAACACGCTCCACATAGCCTTTATTCATCTCCTCATGCACTTATTATTATTATTATTGCTTATTCCAAAAATATAGACTATTCACATATGGTTAGCTAAGGCGGGCTGAATGAAGCCTGCTTACTGAAACCACACACCTGTGACGACACCGTAGTTGTGGCGTCTCCCACAGACTGTCTAAAACCTGGACGTAGTCTCTGAGACGTCCCCGCAGACTGTCTAAAACCTGGACGTAGTCTCTGAGACGTCCCCGCAGACTGTCTAAAACCTGGAAGTAGTCTCTGAGTCGTCCCTGCAGACTGTCTAAAACCTGGACGTAGTCTCCGTGACGTCCCCGCAGACTCTCGAAAACCTGGACGTAGTCTCTGTGACGTCCCCCCAGACGGTCTAAAACCTGGACGTAGTCTCCGTGACGTCCCCCACAGGTTTCTGAAGAGCCGTTGTGAAGCTCAGCGTGGTAAGTTGAAGTGACGCTCTGGTTATCCGTATCTCAGCGTGTCGCCTGAAAATCTGCACCATCAGAGAGCAGCTTCAGCTCAGAGGAGCATTGATCATCTGCTAAGATTACAGCAGTCACGAAAATACTCTATATACATCCTTTATTCATCTTCTCTTGCAATTATTATTATTATTATTATTAGTAGTACTAGTAGTAGTAGTAGTAGTATTCAAAATCATAGAAAATTCATATATAATTATTTGCTTAATTTTCTGCAGTTTCCTCTGAAATATTTGTAAATATTTAAACTTTTTTTTGCTTCATATCAATTATGAATTACTATATTGCACCCTAATCAACCAAACATAACCTCTTTGTTTTTTTAGGCCCCATTCAGGGAGGGTAACAGGAAGTCCAGCCCTAAGAGCAGGCAAATGGGGTGGAGTCTATAAAAAGGGCGGGGAGGCTCACCTGGGCCTTTCTTCCTGCACGGAGACACACCTGGGAGAGCAGCTGAGGCCAGCCTTTGTTTGGAGTTGATTTGGTAGGCTCCATTTTTAAATGTTAGAAAGCATGATTTTAATATTGAAACTATCGGGCCATGAAATAATTATTTAGCTCATCATTTGTTGCATCAGTTCTTTGTAGATTTTCCATGTTAGTGAGGGACTCTATCTGGGAATGATTGTTTCAATACATCAGCCAAGAAACAGGTATGCTCAAGCAGTGCTGACATATTTTAAAATGGATTTTAGTCCCTCAAACACAAAATGAACATGGTTATTTCTGAATGTAGACTGCAGTCACCTGCATGTCTCCAACTGGGAGGAGGGATTATGTTCCAGTTTAAAAGGTTCATGATTTACTTTGTAATGTTTCTTTGGTATATTAATGTTTGTGTCTTTTAGTTTCCAACAAAGATACTTTGTTGGAAACTACTGTTACTGTTTGTTCTCTTTTTAACCATTTCATGGTTGGTTTGATTGATTTTTGTTTATTCTGTGTCTTGTGCATTTGGTATCACCTGGTCACACTGAAAATAACTCCCTCTCTCTCAAACCATCCAACACAAACCAACGGAAACTTCTTTGTGTCTCTATTTTGCAGCACATACTGCTGTGTACATGGGACAAACACACTAGCCTCACTCAGATAAATACCATTTAGGCTTTGCCTCTTCCTTCAGTGTTTTCCCTCCCCGTTGTGTCTCTATGGCCTACAGTCTTCCCTCTCATCCGCCCAATTACTACCACACCTGTATCCCATCATCGGCCTGCACAGGGTAAAAGACCACATCACCTCCCGGATGCTGCCAGATTGTTCCGTCGCCCAACAACTCTCTTTTCTTAACTCTGTCTTTTGTGATCGCCTCTTCCTCAACTTGTTTTTCTCTGACAGCCCAGTCTCGTCATTCTCTTCGCTTCTTGGTTAAAAGTTCATTCACACATCATTCAAAAATCAACTGAGAACTTTAACAGGCAGTTGAATGAAATCTGATACATTTTTAATGTAGAAGCTGACAGGAGGGCTTTGAAGAAAGGAAAAAAAAAACAGGCCTTCCAGTTTATGTAAAATGACACAAAGTGCCTTTTTTTTGAGGAAATCCACTTGGAATATATTAGCAATGCTGATTCAAATGCTCATTTCTGATTAGCTGCTCATAGTGTCGGATATTCAACGGCAACATGAACTGACAGCTCTGCAGATA
Organism: Sciaenops ocellatus; assembly: GCA_033000465.1. Taxonomy (NCBI): domain Eukaryota; kingdom Metazoa; phylum Chordata; class Actinopteri; family Sciaenidae; genus Sciaenops; species Sciaenops ocellatus. The sequence goes on from CP136875.1 coordinate 1,429,075, forward strand.
ACACACGCGTACGCAGGCGGAATAACAAAAGATGTCACATCTGTTTTAGCAGCTGCATGTCTCCTGATTTCCCACCAACAGATGTTCCGGGTTGTGACTTTTGTTCGGACCGAATCGAGGCATCGACGTCAGACAAATTCTCCCACGATCAGGATGGGAAAGACTTATTAGAAATTCAGATTTAGAGTTCTGAATGCCAGATGATGTGATTTTTATGCCACATATTCATGTAGTCCACATCATGTAAATGCATGCTAGCTTTTCACACTGACCATCAGATGCCAACTTTGAGTGTGGAGCAGCATTGGACTCAAACGTATGTTATTTACAGAGATCGCATGGACAAAACAAACACAATACAGTTATTTAATTGCGATGAAATATGCAGTACATGCCAGACGCACTCAGGCGGGAGGCAGCCGATACATCCGGTCCCTTTATTCTCCCATCTCCATATGAATAATTAACTGCACATTTTCACTCTTTCCTCGTCATTTGGCACATTAGCTACACACACACACAAACACAAACAGGCAGTTCAAACCAGGTTGTTTCTACCTCCCACTGTTCATGTACAACATATTTACTGCTGCTGTCCTGCTGCGCTGAGGTTCATTAATCCTTACTGACAGTGTTTTTACACTTGGGGGTTCACACCTGGGGTCTAAGGTGAGTCTCAGGTGTGGCTAAGCCTGCTGTTTCTCTGGATTTGTGTTACATGGAAAAAAAATGTGTTAGTCAATACTTTCTCACTTCCTGCCTTTGACTCTGAGCTCCAAGCTCATTGGTTCCCATTGAAGACGTAAAGCTTCAGCTCATTAGTACATTTGTATGTTTCATTGTTTAAAAATATTTCAGTAATTTCGTGAAACTAAGGAATTAGTGCATTTGTTGGACTATTTTGGCACAACCAACTTAAATATGACAACTTGCTCAGTGGCCCTACATTTCAAACTATGACATCATCTTTTGGAGGTAAAAACTAAAAAGTTCCTCTAAAATCAAAATTGGTGTTAACATGCATGTTAGTGTGCTCCATTACTGCTGCTAGCACTATGAGCTGGTGTCAGCATTTACCTTCCAGTGAACATGGCCGGACCGAGGACCAAACACAATCTCTAACAGTGAATACAGCAGCCTACCGAAGTGGTTTTCTTGCCGGGTTTGGCTCCCGGGGCTGAGTCGGTTCAGTTAGCTACACGGCTGACCGGGCTAACCACAGTTAACCATTCACTACTTATCAATGTTTCCACCAGAAAGTCTGTAAATCACCTCGGTAGTGTAAAGCTATTCCCCGTTAGTCTCAAACCCGCGGTCCGGCTGTTGAGCCCGGTTCTGTTGCCTAATTAGGCCATGCCTAATTAGGAGTTAGCTTTAGCATAACCACTTGCTAAAGTAGCTATCTGTCCATCATAAAGTGTGTAAATCAGAGAGTTGAAGCTGAGCAGTCGGAGGACATCAGAGGGGAAAGTAGCAAATATATTGTGAATAAAATCTGATCAAGTTTCACCAAAATCAGTGAATAAGCATTTCATTGGATGTAAAATTCGCACACGCCCATGAGCGCAGGATGAGTCACCAACAACCTTTTTAATGGTTTATCAGGAAATGACTAACTCACCATGAAGAATACCTGAAAATACATCAAACATGACTTTGTGTCATTGTTGGTCCAAATCCGGGAGAGTTCTTGCGTAGTCTAGACGAACCTTTCTGTGACAAACCTTCAAGTGATTGGCCACCAAGCCGGGTTTGCAGTTGTGGATCAAGTATTTTATTTTGCTGAATGTAAGAGTCAGGTGAAGGAGGACAGTAGGGGAGGTTTGAAGGCATCTGGTGGACAGCTGGAGGATGGTAATGACTGCAAACTTAAATAGAGATGCAAGGGGCATAGGGAAATTTGAATTTGGCTGCGAGGGCGGATTGCCAAATTAGATATGATGAGGTCTGGAACCAGGTTGATGCAATAACTTCTAAAATTCCTTTGTGTTCAGTCTCATCACACCTTATTGGATTCTGCAGTAGGAAGAAGACGGTGTTTGGTTACATTTCACCGTAGAGTTTCATTTATTTTTATCCATTTGCGGTTTGGTTCAGGGGTGCAGACAGTGAGATCATTAACATTCTCCTTTCATCCTGTCGTTATTTCCCTGCAGCTACCGCTGTTTGTTTCTCTAAATTACTTTGAGATGTTGGGAGAGGAAACGGTATGTGTGTGTGTTGGGTTGTTTTGATCCCAGATTAGGAGGTACTGTGGAGCTGCTTCAGGTGGGTGACACAGATTTCCTGTTTTAAGATTATCTGGTCAAACTGTCAACAGACTGAAAAAATCATTAAGTTTCTTGATTTGGTCGTTTCCTATTGAAAACTCCTCACACTCCTCCTGACTCAGGGTATGCCATAAAGGGACCCACGAAATGAAATCTTTACTTCCTTAAAGTGATGTCTCATGTTGATCTTCAGTGTAAACAATCAGGATATCAGTCACGGAGGAAAATACATTTAATTTTCACTTTTTGTTTTTTGAAATTGTGATTTTTTTTTTTTTTTAATTGGTTGGACTTCTACATCTACTACTGTAGCAAAATGTTTGATTTGTAAGTGTGAGTGTGGAATAAGTCGACTAGTCGAGCTGTAATCGACGGTCACATGACAAGTTACCGAGTCATTAAAATGTTTTGTTGTGGAATACACACCACTGTTGTTAGCTTTAGTTTCAATGCATTGAGATGAATAAATTACCGTTGCATGCTTCTAATTAAATATCCTACTTTCATGATATAAAATCAATGTAGCACGAACTTTTTACATTTTCCATAAATTTCACCTGAGAGTCAAATATTGCTAACGTTTTGTGTATGTAGAAATGAATGATTATGACACAAACCACTATTTCACAGTTTAGTGATGTGGATTTTTTTTTTATTGATATAATTTCAAAATAGTTTTATTGATAATAGAATTAGCATAGCTTCGCAAGCAAAATTACTCGTATCTATTGATCATGGATAATAAAAAGAAGGAAAGAGTGCAGTGGGAGGAGCTCCAACTGTTGGATCCAGCAAGGCGTAGGCTGGGAGGTCAGACGTCCGTTTGATTGTCAGGTTCAGATCCTCTTGGAACAAACAAAAGGGTGAGTCTCATTGCATGAGGCTTGTTTCCAGTTCCACGTCACTGCAATGAGGAAAATGGAAACATTTGGTTACACACTTGACATGTTTTAGTTGTACTCTAATATTCTGACTGAATTACAATTTTGACCTGGCATTGATATTCTGTCGGCAGTGAAAACTTCTTCTGGCTTCATATTTGGATTCTTTGTAATTTTTAGCACTAAATTAGCATAAATTAGGCTATCACATGACTTTAAGGAAACAAAATGTTTCGTACATGTCATAAGGACGGGTGTAGCGACCACTCGATGGCAGCACAAGCACAGTTTTCATCACTCAATCCTAAGACAAATATTTGAGGCAATCAAAAATATATTTATCAGACTGTTAGCTAGCTGTGGTTTTATCCAGTTGCCACCACAAGTTATGATTTAGTTTGCCCAGCCTCTGTACAATGCTGTGACTTTCATTCATTTTCAACATTCTAATTTAAATGTATATAGTTTATACCTCCATTTCTTATTTCTATAAAAAATAAAGTAGTTCTATTGTTTTTACTTTATCGTTTTCTATTTGTAAAGATCTTTGCACAGGTTTAATTTAAATTTAATCTGTCTCTGTCTCAGACATGAGGCTGGGAAGGTAGCAAGGAAAAATAAAGCAACTCAATACAAAGCCACTTATTGAATAGATTCTGCTTGCTTCCAGTTTGTTATTTTCTAATGTTTCTGTTTTTTTATTTATTATTTAATAGAAGCTGTTAACAGGTTATGAAACTATCTACCAATTGATTCACAACAATTCACCTTTATTAGAAGAGAATGAGCTCATGAGGATCCTTACTGTTTATCCTATTGTACATTTAACATGATCAGTGAATAAACTGTCTACATTTAGTGTCCTGATCCATCTGACTCTGTTAGAGTTGGGTGATTATTACTCTCAAGTATCTGGCTCAGATTCAGTTGAATATTAAATGTCTGTGTGTTTGTGTCTGTGCTTCCTACATCCATAATTCATCTTCAGACAGTGCTCATGACTCTGAGGCTTGAACCAGTTCTCGTAGTTAAACCTGGAGCCATCACTCCACATCCAAAAATCGGTCTATGGATAGAAACAAACAAACATTCTAACAGTTAATTGGAAAAGTAGACAAATTAGTAAAATAATTTAGCTGATTTATGGTCAATCACATTTATACTCCCTGATTTTGTTGCAGTATTCCCCCCTAAATCCTGCCGTTTTTATAAAAACTACATTTCTGCTGGATTTCACTGTTCAAAATGTGCTACCATCTTACGTTAGTACCGTCATCTCTTGTAGAAAAGTTTATTGGTAAGCTGTGAAGTCAGTACATAATGTAGCTTTATAAATTTAGTTATCATTGCCAAAAAAAGCACTATGTTTATATGTTTAAGTGTTTGTACATAAAGAAAGTAATTCTAAAATATCAACGCTGACATCAGACTAACCTAGTCTGGCTCTAGCTGACAATTGAGTTTTGAGAAAGTGAGTTTGGATTTGTGTACACTACAAACACAATAACAGAATCTAGACGTGTACAAAGTTAGATAATAAACATCGAATAAACCAAAAGATTTCCATACCTGTACAGCGTCTTGGCCACCAATCCAGGTTTCAGGGAAGTCTGTCTCAATTTCGGTCAAACTCTGGACGTACTGATTCTCCTCATAACTGTGGATTGACGCCAGGTTTGCCCCTTCAAACAAACAGTAAGCCTGTAGGGGACGAGAAGAGTTTTCTTCCACATTTTATTCATTACTATACTTTATTCATGACTGAATGCATGAGCAGCTCATCATCAGTCCTCACCTCGGCTTCAACCCATGACTTTAGATCGTGGTGGAAGATGAAACATTTTCCGGCAAAGTGGGACCAGCCGAAGGGGCAGGGGAATTCAGCTTCTACAAAAAATATTTCAAAGATTTTACAGACCTGCAAGTCAGCTGCACAATGAACATTTCTTTTAACACAAGCTTACATAAACATTTGAAATTAAACAATCCCTGTGAAATGACTATTATGCAGTTTACACAACAAAAGTCAAAATGAGACAAACACTCGTACCACAATTAACAGGCGTGACCCCCGGACGTGTCCTCGTGTTCGGTATCTCCTCTCCGGTGAGGATATCGACACACCAGCATTCCCCGGTCGACGCCCAGCACTGCTGCGGTAGGAAATTCCCGTTCATGTCACACTGCGGAATGAACTGCCCGATAAGGTGATGGTGCTCGCTGTGTTCTCTGACGTACTCGCAGCGGCCCCATTGTCTAGGGGCGGTGGCGTTGATTGGGCCTGCTTGGCTCAAGGTCAGCATGGCACAAAGTGCGAGAGATATGCTGAGCAACTTCATGGTCATGATGATGATGATGAAATGTCAGTGTGGCCTTTAAACAAAGATTTAGGGACCAGTTTTGTTAGTTTTGCCTCACACAACAACGTGGCACACTTTACTTGCAGGGCCAACTTAAGCATCAGGCAACAAAGGCAACCTTTGGCCTGCAACTTAAAGAGGACCTTCACTGTTATACATTTATTATGATGTTTAGGTTTGAAACATAGAAAATTATGCTAAAATTTTTACAATTATATAAAAAGTAAAAAAAATAGAAATAAAAATTTTATAGAATTAAGAAATACAACTAGAAATAAAACACAATTAAATTAGACTGTAGAAATTAACGATAGCACCGCATTGTCTGTACAGAGGTAGTGCAAATGGAGTCATGACCTCTAGTTTAAAATGTTCAGACAACAGTGCAGCCGAATTTGACGTCGTCAGTTTGTATCGTCTTTTGTTTCCTCCCCGTTGAGCCTGTTGTATGTATGGAGAGCAGTTTATTCAGGGTCCATCTGTGCCTTTACACATATACCCTACAATAACTTGCACAAAGCCCAGTGGCATTATTTGTATTTTTAATTATCATTATTTGTGTTTATTAATTGTGTGTAATTAGAGGGATGAAGTACCACTTCCACAAGGAAGGATTCAGTCCCTCCAGCCAAACATTATACTCGTTATTCTACAGCATTTATTTTCCTTTAATTATATGAAAGCCTTGTTGACATTAAAATCTATTTTTCAAGAGACGGCAGCATGAAAAAAAAGTTATACAATAAACACAAACGAGGTAAACAGCAACAACTGTCCCACTACAAAAGGGTGTCCACCATATCCAGTTAAGATGCAATAAATTAAGTACGAACTGAGACTCCAGATTTTACTTTAAATTCACCAACAGTAGCAAGCTGCAAAAGTCCAACCTGACTACATGTGTGGAACATGTTGATTTTTGTTTTGTAGATTTTTCACGCAGCATACCTGATCAAACAGTCAAATATGGTGCATCATGTGGTCTAAAGTTAAAATAAGCTCCTGAAGAGATTTCATGTAAATGTGTTGATTATACTAATTAAGTTTTAACATTTCTCTCAGTTCTTTCTCTACCACTGCCAATACCAGCACTGATGTTATGTAATTATTCTTTGCACCTTACCCTGCAATTAAATCAAGTGATAATTAAAACAATTTTCACAAACAATCCAAAGGAGACTCACCTGGTTCAGGATCAGCTGCTGTGTTCAGCCTAACGGCCTCTGCTGCCTTTTATCCTGCAGATTAGACGCTTCTCCTGTGTCTGTTTCATTTGTGACCGTGCCGCTTTGAGATCAAATGTTACACTAACAATGAACTTGTATAGTAACAGGTGAGCCCCTGTTTTTCGGTTATACTTTTTCAGACTATTGTAATCATGATGAGTTTTGGGTTTCATTTCATTGTTCACAGTGTCTTCATGGGTCTCTTGTCAGTTTGTACTCTTTAAAGCTGCTCTTATTTAAAGCCTTGTATTATCCGAGTCTAGGTCATTTTTTTTTTTGCAAATAAACACTGAGAACACTTGAGACTCACTAGATGATCCAGAAAGTGTCAAATCCACTGAATCTTTAATATTTACGATATATTAAATTTACTATCACATTTAAAACCTGTTAAGTAGACAGATTCTCACAATGCCCACTGCTTATTAATTACACAAGTATGATTATCAGTGAGTAACTGATGCCACCTCATGGTATTACCTTTATGGTATTTCTCTGGTATAATCTTAAAAAACAAAACAACGCCCTGGTTATAATTCAGTCTCCGGTGACTCTTGGATAAGGAAGTATGTCATGACCTCGGTTTGAATGACTATGCTCAGATACCACATACTAAAGCACACATAGCAATATGTTCTTACCAGTAATCGTGACCAGTTGTTTTCAGAGCTGTGCAGGAAAGCTGATTTATTTAGTGCTGCTATGTGGTCAACAGACTACTACAGAAGAAAGTCATTTTTGTTTAATTCCCACCATGAGCAAGCAAGGCATCAGAAAACCTCAAAAACATTCATTTAGAAAATCGTTTGTATTTATTTGCATTATAAAAAAACCAAACAGTCTGTCAGACCATCTTGGTGGTGCAAGTGTTAAACTATATAGCAACCAATATATAGAACAAAGCAACGCCTCTGGTGGCACATTTCCAAATGTCATCACTTCTCAAGGCTCGCCAGACACGGCCCAAAACAACAGAGTCAACAGAGAGCGCTTCCTCACTGCTGAACACACGTTCAAAAAAGATTACTCAGATCAATGTATTTATTTGTGTCATCAGACATTTCTCTGTTTTTACTGTCTTTTCTTTTTGAATATTTCGAACACGGCAGCAGCGGTTAGACACTGGGAACTAATAACCAGTGGCCAAACTGGAATGCTACCCAGAATTCACCATGATTACGACATTGCAAATATCCAGTGTCAACCAAGGACAGAGGTGGACAAAGTGCTGTACTTTTAATCAATGTTCCATTTTCCATTTCATACAAACAACGATTTAACACAGCAGACCTGTGAAGATGGATGGTTGCTTTGTCTTTACGTCCTACAGTGTACATACTGACACAAATCACATGATAATAAAACTTATGACTTCTTCTGCTTATAGTCATTGAAGAGATCATATTCAAAACAACTGTGAGTGCAGTATCTTATTTGCATCTTCATCTTGTGTGCTACAATATTTTGAAACATTTAGGTGGCCTTAATCATGACAAGGTGGGACATGGTTTATAGTTAGAAGACAAAAGTCAATGCTACATATACAAATCCTGTTCAAGATAGGAAGCTTCCTAACTGACGGTTAGCTACTGTGTTTCCAGCTGGCTAGCGTGTTTGCTTAATGCCAGTTTCTGAATCACATATTTAACCCATTGACTATACATAAAAAAAACATAGAAACCTACGGGTCACATCACAGATACTTTGTCCATAAGTTGTGGCTCTGGTCGTTGCCATCTTGGTAGTCCTGCCTACGCTCTTAATCCTGCATAACTTTAAGCCTTAATATAATCTGAACAGGTGAGTTGTATAAAAATTCACCCTCAGTACAGTTGTCATGAACGGGGAAATTAGCTATAGAGACCAAAACTGTTTTTATTGTTCTGCCCCCTAGTGACCAAAAATCAAACTATGTAGCTTTGAATACTCCATAGTCATTTGCAGTAACATCTTGGCAATCATTTAGCTGATGTACTTTCCACAGAGGCACACAGTAGCACATGTTACAGTCCTGATACAGAGGCTTTGCAAGGTAGAATATAGGCTGAGGAAAGCAGCAGACTGAGCAGACCATAGCCTGGTTAAACCTCATGATGCCTGGATAATATTAAGAGACAGGCTGTGTTGTTCCCGCTGATCTCAGGACCTCTGTCCTCCTTAGGGAAGCTGTTCTACTTATTAAACACACTGCATCAGAACAACTGAGCCATGATGCTAAGAAGTCTTAGAGGCCCCATGACATAAAAAATGCATTTTTCATGTTGTAATCTTGTGTCCTGGGGTACGTTGCTGCCAACTGTTATGCTATCTGTCACTTTGTAAAAAAAAAAATATTATGTTAGATCAGATTTTTTTATTCTATTATTTTTTAAATTTGTTAACACGTATACAAAAGATACATATCGATATGCACACAAGCACAGCATGGCTTTGAACAAGGCACCCTCCAGTACCCTCATCAATTTAAAAAAGGAAAAATTGAATAAACAGGAAAGAAATGATTTAAAACAAAGGTGAGATCAAAAAGATATTCTGGTTAATTTACTTCTCCTGCATCAGGCAACTAAACTACCTCAACAACAAGTGACTTGATGGCTATATCCTTAATTCCCTCTGGCAGCACCATGAGTTTGATATTTGTGTTGGATGGTTGATGCCATGAAACTAGGTTCAGGTATTCATAGTCCCCAGGGGATAAAGCCTAATAACTTTAGTGAACCTCTGACAGATCAAATTCTGGCTAAACTAATGACATTCCCACCAACATCAGCTGTACTTTGTGTCGGGTACTACAAAAAGATGGATAGCAAACATTGTAACTGGTCTCGATGGATGTCCGTCCACCAGGAGCTGGGCTCTGCTCAAGGAAGTTTTCCCTTGCCACCATCACCAAGTCCTTGCTCATGGTGGGAATTGTTGGGTCTTTGTAGATAATATTATAAAGAGTACAGTCAAGGCCTAGAGGTAACTTTGTTATGATTTGATGCTATGAAGAAATTGAATTGTAAACATTATATCTGCTAAACATCAGCATGTTTCTGGAATCTTCTGATGTGACGCAGTGTAAAGAGTGATAAAGCAGCGCACAGAGGACTTTGACTAAAACCGACAGTGGTGACTGAGGCAACAAGTTGAATTTTCTCATCTCTTTTTGTCAACAAACCGGACATCCATTAATATTTCCATCCATCAATATTTACATTATACATTTTTGAGCCAATACAATACAAAGAACAGTCCAAAGAGAATGTATATTATGCCAAAAGATTATGTTCCTTCTGCACGCCCTCCCCTTCAGGCTATTCATAATTGATAAGCTCAGTTAATTCAGAGTCAGTATCCAAACCCCACGATACCTTCTGAAATCATTAAATCTTCCCCAGACTGCGTGTCCCTGATGCAGAAGACAGTGTTTTTGTTTGTACTGAACTTTAGACCTCAGCCCCACCGAGCAGCAAGTCTCACAACGTTCTGGCCCAAATGTAGCTGAGTGCATTACAGTACGGTAGGTTTAATGTAAAAAAATAAATAAATAAATAAACACACATAGATTATTCAGGAGGAGTCTTTGAACTTTGACACTTTCAAAGTTCGGAAAAGATGTTTCTGTCGTTCAGTTATTTCTCAGTGGATGATAGCGAGCTCTACCTTTTTTTCAGCTCTGCTGTCCTTTTGAACTATAGTAAAACCTCACTGGATACATTTAAAAGTATAACCAGTGCAAATAATGAATAAATTCTTCTTTTTGTAATTTGTTTGGACAGATTCTTTAAATTAGGTCGAATTTTCATTGTGTGGGGGGAAAAAAAACAACAGTTGAAGGTAAGAAGTTAATTTTAAACCTTTCATGTGTAGTTAATTGACTACAACATGCAAAAACACTGATATGGTTCTCTTAATTTAAACAGCTCGCTCAAGGGTAATTTTCCAAAGGTGTACGTGCGTGTCTGTGCAGTCTTACAATTTTATTTTGTAGGGCCAATTAAAGTTTTAGACCTTGAGGACATTTTTAAAAAGCGTGGACATTTCATCAACGAAAGACATTTTAGAAAGTTTAGGACATTTGTGGAGAGAACCTTTCTACCATAGACCCAATTTTTTGTCTTTTTTTGGGGTGACATGGGATCTTTAATCAAGAAATCCAGCTCAACAGTATACCCCACAGAGAAATGCTTTACATCATTTGAAAGCTAGGAGCTAACTGATGTCTACTGAATCTGCAATAAAGGTTGTTTTGTTCGGGAGGAAGTCCAGTCCAGCTTCTTACTGTTTTTTTACTGGATGGCATTGCATCACACCAATCCTTGCTCCTCTCCACTGACTTCTTCTGACTGTTTGTTTTAGAAGTCGAGGCCTTAATCTAAAGGTGACCGTGCTTTTGCCATCGGGACCCCTCGGCTCTGGAACAACCTGCCTGCAGAGTGATCAGTGACTTCTTTTAAATCACTTCTGAAAACACATTTTTAGACTTCCCTTTTATGCCATGTTGTCTTGTTATAAGAAAGAAATTATCATAAAATAGTGTTGACGCTGAAAGTGTTGAAAAGCTCTCGGCACATCATGAAAAACGTATATGATGCTCATTCCCAAGTTGTTTTTAAGTTGTTGGAGCAGTTTTTGTGTTGATACCACTAAACATTGATGAAAATTGTCCATTGGATTAAAACTTTCTGTCAGAATTAGATTTTTTGGTAGTTAGGAGTCGAGCACTCGTCCTATGTTAATATCTCAGAACCTCCCTTATTGTGAATCTTGTGTGGAAAGCCGTCCATCGTTATGAACGCCTTCGGCCTCTAGTCAGTGATTGAACAGTTTGATGAGGCTGTGAATAACCTCGAGGTCACGACAGGTATATTTTATACAGTGAGCTCGATGAAATTGCTCCTAGGGGTACTAACATTATCACAAATGACTCCACAAGAGTCTGAGATTTGGAGTCAGATCTAGTTTATGCAACTGTTATACTGTTCAGGGACCCCGGTATGCAGAAATATTAAAATATACCAAAAAATAACATATATACTATGTTGGAAAAGTACATGGATTTTGCCCAAAGCTGCATGTGATTAGCATAAAGTTAGTAAAGAGAAGATTCAAAGAACCCATAGTTGCCTGAGGTATTCTAGTTTTGTATCTTTACCCTAGAAAAGTTGAGATATTGTTTACAATGTTGGATACATTTCTGGAAAATGAAGACATTTTTACAGGTGAGGACAGGTTAACACAGTTTTAGGGTGGAGGTTAGACTCAGGTCTAATTGAAGGTTAGTGACCAGGAAGGTGTCACGTTAACGAAGATCCTCATTAGTGCACAAACAGAGACGTGTGAGAGAGAAAGCTGTATCGTCTCAAGCGGAGCCACTAAACCCAAAACCTGCTCGATCAGCAGATTTATCTCAGAAATCCTTTATCTCATTACTAACACACACACACACACACACACACACACACACACACCTGAATAATAGTTAACCAAGCAGAAAAACGGAATAAAATTATTTCTGAAAAGCCTCGAGGTAACAAATGGGTCTTCTTTTTATACTCACACACACTGTAAAACCATGTAAGGAAATTTAATCCATCCTTTTATTCATACAGTAATTAACTCTGCGATGTTCCTGCTTATCTCTTTTCCTGTTTCCTGTCTGAGCACATTGACACACACACGAAGAAGATGGATTCATAAGTGTCATGAAACACATCTTCCTCTTGAATTTTATACCTAATAAGTGGTATTTGTAGCTTTTTAGTTTTAGTTTGATACAACACTCAAGTTATATGGACAAGTCACCGCAAACAGGTCAGTCCTCCCTGCCGACTCTTCGGTGAGCCAGAAAACCGAGAGCCGGTTCAGTCTGTCACTTTTTTCTGATGGTGATTATGTGATGAAATTTCAAGTAACCCACATTGTTATAACAGTAACGTGGTCGTAGGTAGTGTCTTTGGCAACTTATCAGAAAAGGCCTTTAAAATTATGTGGAAAAGTCTGTGCAACCCACTCAGTCCTCTCTGTCGACTCTTTGGCGAACTTCCCCTCGGAAAACGGCCTCCATCTGGGCAGTGAGAGCCAGTCAAGTCCCTCTGTTTACTGATGGTGATGATGTGATGTGAGCAAAACACTCGAACTCACAATGTCTTCCTCTTTGTTATTTCTTGATCTGGTTATTGATGACAACTTAAATGATCTACAGTGCAAAGATCAGGACTTTATTTTCTGTGTTTTGACACACTGGGAGTGAGGATAGGTGAAGGATATACACCTGTGCATCCTCGCTTTAGTAACTCAGATTTGATTTCTGGGTCACAGGCAGGAGATGAGGTGTTTTGGATATGAAACTTGTAAAGAAATAGTTTGACATTTTATGAAATTTATTCACCTTCTTGCCGAGAGTTGGATGAGAAGATTGATGCCACCCTCATGTCTCTACGGTAAATATGGAGCTTAGCTTAGCACAAAGTAAACAGCTAGCAACAACAATACAAAAAACATAATGTATATCTTCTCTCAGACACAGTAACAAATACAAGAATAATGAATGCAATCCCACAAGAGAAAACCACGGAGAAATCAGTAATGTGAAAAACAGCAACATCAAATTATTCAGACGAGCGTCTACTGTCTGTAATTTATCACCTTCTTTCTTCTTCACACACAGAAATCAGCGATGTGTGTGAAATATTCAAGAATGATTAATGGAAACCTCATCCTAGTTCATTCATCTTCTCTGTCGCACACACACACACACACACATACACTACTTAATTAATGCAGTCTGAGGAACTTCACATACAAACTTGTGTATTCGAGGTTTTCTTATATAACACAGTATCCGCACTTCATTAATGAGCTTCAGACCCTTCCAAGTATTCACACATGCATGCACACGTATACCCAGCGTATAATTAAGACCCACATACAACACACAGATCAAATACTCATCTATACGTCTTCTAATTGTAACGTAAAATAAACCACAAACTGTCATTTTCACGTTTACTTGTAAACAAACAAGATACAACGCTGTACTTGAGCTTTCGAGTTGTTTAGTAGCTGTTTTTACCCATGCTGCCTCCAGTCTTTGTAATGCTACGCAAATTAGCAACACACAGAGGGTCAGGGAGCGTTGTTCATTTAATGCACGTCTTTTAGAGTACACACCTGAACCATCTTACCAACAGAAGAAGTAGTCGAGGTGAGTGAATGGATATAAGCCGGTAGAATATTACAATGTGATGCAATGTGTGAGTGTTTTTTTTCCCCAGTTTTTGTCTGAAATGGGCTTCTACATCCTTCTATATCCGTCAAATCAAGTCTTACTCAAGCAGAAGTCTTTCAGGAAAGGTGAGGCAACTTTTTGCTGGACTCAAACAGTAGACAGGTGAGCATTGTAAGGCACCATCCGAGAAGAGTTTGCTATGTTAGAGTACAGGAAGCGTAGCTTAGTGTGGCTGAATGTTTAGCTGATTTTGACGGTATATATGGATCAGGATTTTTTTTGGTATTTATTTGATTCTACAAATTGAAGAGCCGATGAGGAGTAAGAGGGAGACAACAGGCAAAAAGAATCAGAAGAGTCAGAGTCAGAAGCAAACATGAGCACTTGTAATAAACGTATTTTGATAGTTATTTGTTGGATGCAGGCTGTAGCGCTCGGTTGTCACCAGACCAGATTCAAAAATTGTCACTTGGACACAAAACACGTGGCATAATAAGGTCCAAAGTTAATCTTAAAAGCCTGAATTCTTTCTAACGGCCAGCAGGGGGCAGCTTCATTGGTTGCAAAAAGTCAGATTGTCGACTTCTTAGTTCCCTCTTGAATTTATGGTCTCAGTCTCTGGTTTCAAGTCCACACAGCATTTTGTTCATTTAGTAAACTATGGTCCCGTTTAGAGAAAAATAGACGATAAAGCAGGGCATGCTTTAGGGCGTCCATCGAGCTCTACACACCGAGCTCACCGAACTGAAACTATCAAACTGGGCAGTGCTGATCAAATCTGAATCCAGATTCTGTTCCTGCGTTCAAATGTTTCCACAAACATGTTTTACCTCCTGTTCAGCTGGAATACAAGAACTTTTGTAACACACAAAACCAAGAGCAGCCCAGCTTGCTGTGCCTGCCACTCACCAGCTACATGCTGTCGTCCAAATATGGTCACTTCTGGCTCCAAAAAAACCAAATGGCGACCTTCATAATGCCAAACTCGAGGCTTCAAAGCAGTTGGCCACAAACAAACGTGTTCCCAGGTGTTGGGGAGTCCTGCTTTGACAAGGAAGAAGACGATATCTCTGGTTCTGCTGCTGCTTCGAGTCTGACATGCAAAATGTGACGCTCTTACTTAAACGCACTTAAATGTACGATCCATCACAAAATGTTGAACTATTCCTTTAAAGAACTGAGGAGGAGCAATACGTCCTCTTTGTCTTCAGGTTTCAACCCTTTTGAGGACAGTTTGAGCCCACGAGAATACACAGACACACGGGTGACCCATTTTGCCAGCAGCATGACGCGAGGCTGCGAGTTCATTTAATGACGCGGAGCCATCGTCAAACCGTGATGGAAAAGCTGTTAACCACAAACTTTCAACAGCAACGGACAAGAAACTCTCCTGTGTGACTTTCCTGTTACTCCACTCTCTCTGTTTGCCATTAAAGGCATCCGCCGGGAGAGTGGATTGAAGCAAGGAAAGATGAGTACAAATGGTGTGCTGTCACAGGATTATCCACGAAAACATGCATGCACACACACATTCACACAGCATATTTACTGATTTCCTCACACACACACACACACACACACACACACACACACACACACACACACACACACGGTGGCAGGCAGACTGTGGTTTTGGTGCCTGAACATTAAAAATACATCAGAAGCCAATTAGCATCCTCGCAGGATCTGCGAGGGGCGGAGGGAAGAGGGAGACAAGGAGAAGAAAACAAGACCAGAGGAAAGATAGAAACAGAGTGAGACAAGAAAGGAGAGAACAGAAGAGATAAGGACACAAAGGAGGAGGAAGGAAAGGAAGTGACATTAAGGAGGGAAGGAAATGGTAATTAATGTAGGAAAAGGAAAGGAAGGAAGAGGCCGTATGGAAGGAAATAAATTAAATTAACCAAGGAAGGAAGGAAGGAAGGATGTGAACATTGATAGAAGAGTTGAAATTTGGAGGAAGGGAAAGAAAATTTCTTATTCAAGGAAGAATTATTTGACTATAGTGACTATTTATCTGACATCTTTAGTTTACTTTAGTTTAGTACTTTATACAAGTACAGCTGAAACCATTTGTCGATTAAAGCAACACGTTGTAACTTTTCTGTGTCACAGGCGTTTTGGACAACCGCGAAGAAGAAGAAGAGGTTTACAGGCCCAGCAGTCAGCAGCTTCTATGGACATAATGGCAGAGGAGAAGAGAGTAAAGAGGACGCTGACGGAGGAAGCTAAGAAGAGAAAAGGAGAGAGTGAGCGAGCAAGAAGCCGCCGGACAAGAGTAAATCTGGGACTGACTTTTAGTGGTGGTACACAGAAAAAACAAACATGTCATTAAACAAATTCCTAGAAATGTTACTGAGGATGTGACCTTGGTGTAAGTCACTATGACTGTGGATCATACCTACTGTAAAATCTCATCACTGAAAACTACATTACCCATAAGCCTCATGGGCGTTAATGCTGCATCCTCAGACACCCCCGAACTGGCCGTGTAAGGGTTAAATACACTGAATGAATGAAGCACTATTTCCATTAAATTTGTTTTTAATTACTTTGAATGTTGACATCTACCTGATGTGAGGCATCTTTGTTTATTTCCATTATCAGGCACTTTCAGAAAAATTATAGTTTCTCAGTTATAATTACGACCTTGATGTTGGTGTAAACAGTATTTACAAGTCAGAAGCTGGTAATTATAGTAACTCCCACATGTTGTGAACGTGGCATACATTTTTCTACCATATTTAGAAACCCACACATCAACATTACTTCAAGATTCAATTCATGAAACTGTAGTTTGTCCTGAATACTGAAGAATATCATATTTAATGTGAATGTGTGAATGTTTTGAAGTTTTAAGGAATAAAATCTGTCATAAAATGTATTGTTTTTACTAAGCAAATGTCCAAATATTCGGTTTAAAATGATATAAAACAGACAGAAAGCAGCAAAATCTCAGAGAATATTGTTGGTCATAGCAAAGCCAAAGCCAGGATTTAGAAAGTAGGCCTGTAAGTGTCATGATGAGTCCGAATTCCCACAGAACCACTAGCCAAAAGTGACATGAGGTTGATGTCTTCAGTTCACAGGGTAATCAAAATCAGTAGAATGAATCCTCTGGGAACCATGAATGAATGGTTAAACCAAAGTTTAATGGATGGATGCCGAGCTAGTTCGCCGAATAAGTGAATTATATATATGTGTAGTCCATTTACCATCTCTGGGATGCCCTGCACTGCATTTCCTGTATTTTCACTTCCTGCATGGAGAACATTTCCCAGCAGCGTGAACACCAGAAACCAAAATTTCACTTTGGCAAACAGAGCAAATCTCTTGTGTGTCAATTAGAGAGGATGATGCTTTAGTCAAAGCCCCAGTTTGAGTTCATTTTTTACAGAAATCTCTCTAAGCATGTTGATTTCAGAGCACCAGCTCACCTCCTTTTTACGTTTTAATCAAACAGATCAGCGGGTTGGCTGAGGCGCACGAAATCCAGAAAATCTGAGTAATCCCCCATGTGTGGTGGTGTATGGTGGAACAGGGCACTGAAACTGGGTTTATTCATGAAATTCACATGAAACCTTTGCTCAAATCTCACTAACTTGCAAAGGTAGATCAGTTCTGATTTCTTGTTTCATCTCAACAATTATTGTGGCCAAAAGAACCATGCTATCTATTAAAAACAATTCACTCAATACAAGTGTGACGAGGTGGGGAGAGAGTAAATGTACAAAAAGAGGCTCGATATCATCATATCTGTATCATCAACATGATATCTAAAGGCAAACAGTCTCGGTTTCTTTTAAAGTTGACAGGGACACCATTGCAAAGGGTCATGATGTGGTTAATTTGGCTGATAATAGTGAAAAACACCAAGAAAGAAAACGGAGACGCTGTCTGCGCATTGAGACCAGCATTTCAGCCTGCAAGGCAAACGTCTTGGTTTGCCAAACGTACGTTGGAACTGCAAATGTAGAAACAGTTGTAGTTCCTTCACTGCGAACGTAGGATGGTTGAAAATGCCTTTACCAAAACTTTGGCTGATAGCGTACTATCCTTATTTTTTATTCATTTATTAGATACTTTATTGATTTCTCGAGGGGAACTCTTACTCAGCAGTGCACAGTAGGTGAGGTGCACCTCTCCAGCTACCAGTCCACCTTCCACACTTTGGTCCACGCTGGACTTGAAGCGGCCACCCTCCGGTTCCCCAAGCCAAGTCTCTACGAACTACACCCCTGAGGAAATATGGATTAAAAAACAATGGTGCAAAGATTTGAAGGATTTGGCAAACCTTAAAATGTCATCCTGTAACAAAGGTGTGTGTCAGCTTTTATCTGTTTTGTTCTAGATCTCTCTGTACCTGATGTCCATTATGTCCACAGAAAAGAACTGTACAAAATAGACTTCACTCTGCTTCATGTCTCTGCATCTATATATCTTCCCTCTCCACAGCTGCTGAGTGCTACCTGC